>CALZFC010000051.1:782500-785000 GCA_945643635.1 Allodiplogaster sudhausi
GAGAGCGAAACAAACACCTTCGTCATTGCTAAATGAATGGCACGCATCACTTGTATCTGGAAGATCAATCCATCCTAAGCCATCAGTTTTATCTTTCTCACTCTCTTTCTCTCTTTATCTCTCCCTCTCTCTCTCCCTCTCTCTCGCTCTGATAATCTTTTTTCTGTTTCTCTCTTTCGCTCTTTTATTCACCCCACGCTCCTTCCTCTCTCTCTTCCTCGTCCCAGAAGTCCATCCTCTCTCTTCGAACTTTTCTGCCAAATTCTTAGCTGATTGTTTCATACATATGATGTGTTTTCGCTCTCTCACCCTCCTCCTCTCTTTCCCCCTCTCTCCCTCTCCCTCACCTCTCTCTCCTCTCCTCTCTCTCTCTCTCTCTCTCTCTCCTTGTTCTTAGGGAGTGCCCACTCGGCCCTTCCTGATCCGATCCATTCTTCAATCGCGACAACGCTCTTTTTCCTCTTATGGATTGGAAGGATACCGACAGAGAGTGTGACTGAGAGAGAGAGAGGAGAAGGTGAACAGGTGAGATCGGAAGAGGATGAGATAGAGAGCTAATGAATGCCGCACCGGGGGAGTGAGAGAAAGAGAGAGAGAGAGAGAGAGAGAGAGAGAGAAACAAGGACCAGTCGACTTTTCCTCCTTCTTTTCATCATGCGCGGTCGTCCCCTTCTTCCCGAGCAAATTCTCATTAGCTTCCTTGCTAAAGAAGATACCAAGTTGGCCAAAGTCATCCGTTTGCGTCACTCTTTTTTACTCTTTCTTTCTTTCTCTATCTCTCTCACTTACCTTTTCTCTCTCCCCCACTTCTTCTCTTTATCCCTCCCTCATTCCCTGAAAGGCGAAAACATTGGAACGTTTGGGGAATGCCCTAAGGGATCGAGTAACAGGAAGCCATGAAGAGTTAGAAAGGTACTAGAATGGAGTAGGGTGGGAGGGGGGGGAGAAAATGAAAATGTTCTATAGAGGAAACGATAGAGATAGAGAGTGGAAAAAGAAAGAGAGAGAGAGAGAGAGAGAGAGAGAGAGAGAGTGGAAGGGAGAGAGAGAGCGGAAGGGAGAGAGAGATAGAAAGTGCTTCTTCTCAAATAGCATCTTCGTGCACAACCTGCACAGCGTGGCTCGGAAAGGCAATTATGGGAAGTACCAGCAAGGACACCCAACTCTCCCCCACCCGCTGGCACCTCCTTCATACCCTTTGCCCGAGGGCTTCTCTTTAGTGGCCACGGTCTCAAGGACTTTACTTGAAAAAAAACCTATTGCTCGAAACATTTGCGAGTAGTCGTCCCTTTTGAAAAATTATTTTTAGTTCGTTAATGATCTTAAACATCATGTTGATTTAGAAGTATAATGAATACATTATTTAGCTTGCCCTTGCAGAAGTGTGAGGTAATATAAAGGAAGCAAAATGAGTTCGCAGTTCGTCGAATTCTAAAGAATCACTCTCAACCGAAGTTCTGCGAAGTGAAAAGAGCCTTCTTCTCTTTGCTGCTTTCTCTCAATATATCACTAACTGAGGTGAATGAGCTATTTATAACTTGAAACTTCTCGGAATCCGTGTACTTCTCCCATGAAAAGTTAACTTTCTTGTCTTTACAGCTTTTCCAGTGCGAATCTTTAGGCCCTTCAGCCGAGTCTCTCTCTCTCCCTCATTTCTCTCTCTCACTCTCTCTCACTCTCTCTCTCTCTCTCGCCATCTCTCTGTATTTTCTCTCTCTCCCTCTCTCGTTGTTTCTCTCTCTCTGTCTATTTCTCTCTCTCTTTGTTTCTCTCTCTGTGTCTTCTTCTCTCTCTCCCTCCTCCACTTACTCTGTCTCTCCATCTCTCTTTTATTTATTATTCTCTCTTCTGTTCACGGCACAAACGTGAGAGCTAACCTCATGTTTATCCATTAGTTGTTTTTTTAAGCTTCTTCTTTCTCTGCCTCCTGAACTCTTCGTAAGTTCTTATTCATCTTAAATACTTTTTTTTCTTTTTTTTTTTGCTCTTCCAACTTCCCTTCCGACTCTGCTATATCTCGTTAGTTCTCGAACTCTTCTCTTCCGTTCATCTTATTCTTTTACTCTCTCTCTCTCTCTCCCTCTCTCCTCTCTCTCTCTCTCACTCTCCTTCTCTCACTCACTCTCTTTCTCCCTCTTCCATTCTCGTTTTCCTCCCCATCCTGCACACGTGCCAGCAAACACGAAGTCAAGTCCTCCTGTCCTTCTCGCCTCTTTTCTCAATGAACTGTTGAAAAGCAGCATGGCTTGCATAGCTCATTCTGCTGTGGAAAAAAAGCAAACTTCCCTAGTAAATTTTTTTTATATCATTACGTTTAATAAGAACGTGAATAAATATAAAAGTGAGTACACTTGATTAGTTTCTCTATTTTCTTAGAATATTTTAATTTTGCTGTTGTATCGTTCGCCCTAACTTTTGTTACCGCCTTTAACTCTTTTGCTCTCCTCTCTCGCTCACTCTCTCTCACTCACTCTCTCTCTCTCTCTCTCTCTCTCTCTCT
>CALZFC010000051.1:787500-862500 GCA_945643635.1 Allodiplogaster sudhausi
GTTTCTCTCTCTCTAACCCTCTCACTCTGTCTATCTCTATCTCTCTGTCTCTCTCCCCTTCTCTCACAACAATGTCCACATCTCATCCGGTAAACACAGTGGCCGCTAGCCATATCTCCTCGCTTGTTTTGATTGCTGCTAATCATCGTCCCTTTCAGAGCCTCTTCCTTAGTCATTGCCCCTCTAATCCGAAGATGTCCATGAGATGATAAGATTGAGAGTTCCCTCCCATCCACGATGACTAGCGGCAGCTTGTTTTGTTCATTTGTACGATGCAAACGGTCAGCAGATATTACTGATTGTTTTCTATCTCTCTCTCTCTCTCTCTCTCTCTCTCTCTCTCTCTCTGTTTGAACCCTTTCGCTCTCCGAGTTATCAACTCTCAAACTTCAGGCCTCTTGCCCAGCCTATATACATATCTTCTGGAGAATCTTTCAGCTATGATTGAAAGGAAGACTTTTCTATTGTTTTTTTTTTACGATATTACACTTTGATCACCCCTCCCCTCTACGTGCTATTGTGAATTTTTCAATCCTGCATCAATGTAAAGCTCATTCTATTGGCTGTTCCAGCAGAAGAGTCCCGATAGATTAATGCATTGAGCTATAATACGATTTATGCACTGATATACATAAGAAGTATGTGCTCTCTAAGCGACAATTGTGATAACGCCCTCTCAACTTCTCTTCAAACACATACAGATCTTCTTCTCTTATCCGCTTACAATTAGTCCTTTCCTTTTACGTTTGAAGGGAATTGACTTTACTTGTGATCTAGCAGAACTTTCTTATCCATTGTATTGAGATTATTCAATACAAATAGGCAGCCTCGTTTATAAAGTTGTTCTTCTGCACTATGTACATGAGTAGATAATTATAACTCTCCCACAAGAAATTGCATAGAAATAAAGTGCATGTGACTGCCACAAAGAACAAGATTAATTGTAAGAGGTAAAAGATATTTCTTATTTCTTTCCTCCCAATTATTTTAGCCCATTTACACTTTCTCACGATCACGGAATATATTTTCCAATTTTTTCTCACCTCATCTAAATGTGATTTGATCATAGATCAAAATTCCATTTCTTTGACACATGAATAAAAAGATCCGTAAGGCAATCCCAATCCCAGTTCTCCCATTCGGAAACCACTTGATATTCATAGTCATCTCTGACACATCGACTCTTCCATCTCCGTATGATTAGCTGTAGCTGGAACGGGCCTACCAGCTGATTCAAGGTGTCAGAGTCATCTTGGAGAGGCTATCGGATGAGTACTCATAACTTCATTCTCTCTCTTTCTCTCTCACTAACTCTGTCTCTCTCTCTCCGTCTCTCTTTCTCTCCCGCATTCCCTTTCTCACTTTATCTTCTCTCTCTCTCTCTCTCTCTCTCTCTCTCTCTTTCCCTCTTCCATCTCACTGTTCCATTCATTCTGTATGCAGACCGTGTCTCTTTTTCCGTGCTTGACCGCACCCTCCGACTGGAAAAGAACGATGACTCACGCTGGCACTTCTTTTCATTTCATTCTCGAACACAGAACTCCTTTTACATCGTCGTTCTGTCTCTTTCTCACTCACTCTCTGTCTCTCTCTCCTTTGCTCTCTTTCTTTCTATCTATCTCTACTCCTTTCTCATCTCTGTTGTACTGATCGCAACAAGAACGCGCGCTTGCCCACTCTCAGCTTCTCCACTGTTTTATCGTTGTTCTCTCTCTGGCTGTCTCGGAATAATAGTATGCACATCTCTTTGGATGTGGCAGACAACTGAACTGATAATATTTTATCTGGCTACTCAAATGTGATCGTCTTGATTTATGTGTGTACCATTTCTGCCTTTTATCCTGTGGTCAGATATAAAATATCTCTGTCTCCCTCTCTGTCTGCATCTATCTCTCTCTCCTGTTTCTCTCTCTCTCTCTCTCTCTCTCTCTCTCTCTGTCTCTCTGTCTCTCGCTCTCTCTCTCTCTCTCTCTCTCTCTCTCTCTGCAGATGGACGACTTCTTCCCTCCCGCTCCTCCCCCTCCAGTCTCCGGTAGCTACATGAACACCCCTCGTAAGCCGTCGTCCACCGTTGTCCGCAGCAGCGGCAACTCTGCCATCGACGACGACTACAACATCCCGAAGAACGTCATCAACCCGGCACTCGTCCGGGAGTACGTTCAATTTATGTTTTATTCTCAATTTTATTTCTATCCTTACAAAGTCATTTTCATTTTAAACCATGTGCCCTAGTGTCACTTTACTTATTCTAATTAATTAATTTTACTGATGTGCTCCAAATTAGTTGTCTCATTTTTGTAATTTCTTTCAGCTTTCTTATATCAAGTGTAGCCATATCTGTTAAATTAATTAATTTCTTCAGTTAAATAATTTCTCAAGTAGGATCATTTATTTATATCAATCTTCTGATATCCTGAGTACTCCATATCACCAAGTATGTCTATCACTATCTCTCACGCCGCTTTGCAGTGTCCGCGAATCGGTCGCGTCGTGTTCTGCAGCGGCAGCGGCGGCGGCGGCCTCTTCCTCGGCGCCTCACCATGCGCCCCCTCCTCTCCCTCCCTCCCACTCGCCCACTCATCGCCCCCTTCTCCTCCCTTCCGCGTCCGCTCTCTCGGCGCGCGACCGCGCCAAGATGCAGCCAATCACAATAAGGTCAGAAATTATATTGAAGATTTATTAGAGAGAAAAAATGCATCATTTAATTTCATTTTAGTTATTTATGCAAAATTTCTTCTAAATTCCAGTAGCAACTTCAAGCCTTTTGAACACTTTTCATCTTTCGGTATCTTCTCAATGCGTTTTTGTATCCGCTATTCATTATGTCAAATTATATTTCTAACCTTCAGCAGGTTCTTTATTTTGAACCAAGAAAAGAATAAGTAAATGCAGCCTCTCTCCCCCGGCTGAAGAGACGAATGGGGAACTCGTGCAGAGAGAGCTCTTCCGCTTCGGCAAGGAAGTCGGTGGCGGAGGAGACGGAGGACATTTGACAGGTTAGAGATGGAAAGGGAAGGAGGAGGGAGAAACAGGGGCTAGAGAAAGAGAGAGAGAGAGAGAGAGAGAGAGGGAGAGAGAGAAAGAGAGAGAAAGAGAGAGAGCGAGATAGGCTAGAGAAAAAGAGGGAGAGAGAGAGAGGCTAGAGATAGAGAGAGAGACAGAGGGACAAAGACAGAGAGAGAGAGAGAGAGAGAGAGAGAGAGAGAGAGAAAGAGAGAGGACAAAGAAATGGACATTTTAGGACATAATTTATTTTTTCTTTATTAAAATAATACAAATAATGAATCCCTTTACCCGCTTCTTCTCCAGGCAAGAAGACCTCCTTCCTGATCGCTCTCCTCCTCGCGCTGGTCGTCGTCTTATCTGTCATCTTTGTCGTCCTTCTCTTCCAGCATGCCCCCTAGGAGTCTCTTTGCTTGTCTTAGGGCTCATTGAGAACCCCTAGGGGTCCTGCCAACTCTTCTCCAATCAATCATCTTCAATAAACGACCACTCCTATCAGTACCTTCCCAATAGACCTCTCCTTATTAGTCAGTAGAACTGACTTCTCCTTCTCGAACACTTTCCATCTCCTCCTCTCTCCATTTTTATCAATGAACCTTTCCTCGACTCGGGTAATCATTTTCATGTGCAACTTCGCAATCATTTCGCGTGTATTTTCCGAATGGCTTTCTTATTTATTTTTGTCGGCAGCACTGATATTTTCTGGCATTGAATACGCTTCATCACACGATATCCTCATTTCTCGAAATACTAGACATGAGATTCATAATAAGCCTCATCTCGAAACTAGGAAAGCCATCACTAGCAAAGAGAGAGCGCGAATAATAAAGATGCTCGGCAATAAGATTCGATTAAAAAGTTACAGAATGGAAGACGAAAAAGCATGAGTACGTTTCTGAGGTTGGTAAAAACAAGTGCTTTCTGGATGATGGGGATGTAACATGACATAAAAACTAAATAAAAGGTGAATTGCTACATTTCAGATACATGTAAAATAGAATGGATAAAACTGAAACAGATTAGCACTTAGCTTAGCACAAGGGCAGCTGAAGCGATGAGTGAAGAAATGATGAAGAGAAAGAAAAAAAGAATGGTGAGCAGAAAGACACATCCATCATAGTGCAAGGAGTATTGCATGGAAAAGTAATGGAAGTGAAGGCAGGCAGACAACTACAGAATCTAGAAGATCTTCTTTGATCCTCGAAAAAGTGTAAAGTCGCATTGACATTGAAAGTGACGCATTGGAAACATGAAAATTGAAAACTTGATTTCAAAAAGGAGCAAAGGAAAAAGCACTTGATTCTTTCGCGATCAGGATTATGGAGTGGAGAAACTCATATTCGACGATTGAGAAAGCCGCGGACGGGAGCTGCTGAGCTGCTGTAATGGAAGGATTCAGAAGAACTCGAGGAGACATCTATTTTTTAACCCAGTCAGGGCAAACAAACTCAAGTGAATATAGTAAAAACACACGTGGTGAAAGGGGGTCTCTGACTGAAAGGGAGGTGATTCAGTTGCACTAATTTATAAAAAAATATATACATAAAATAAAATAAGCACCATATTATTATTACCCAAACTGGTCGAAACTAAACCTTTTCATGGATGAGCATGCCCAGATGCTCCTTGAGCAACGCCGTGCATTCGGATGAGGCGCCTGTCAGTGAAATCTCGATAAGCTGCAAAAGAGGCTAACGTAAAGCATAATAATTGTTT
Organism: Allodiplogaster sudhausi; assembly: GCA_945643635.1. Classification (NCBI taxonomy): domain Eukaryota; kingdom Metazoa; phylum Nematoda; class Chromadorea; order Rhabditida; family Diplogasteridae; genus Allodiplogaster; species Allodiplogaster sudhausi. The sequence continues at coordinate 792,220 of CALZFC010000051.1, forward strand.
AAACAAAGAATAGAAAAGAAAAGAAAATTTACAGAAAAGGGAGAAAAAAAGTGCCGAAGCAAGGCCAATACCGTACCTTCTCTCCACATCTTCCACTCAGGAGACCAAAAGCCCTGTAGACGGTGAGCACGATGGAATCTGCCATCGCCGGGTCCGCCGTCATTTTCTCGCTGTTGCAGAAGAGTTGGGGAAGTAGCTGAAAAGAGGTGGGGGCGGCTTAAGTACGATCACTCTGATGTAATGAACAAATTACCGTATATCATGAATAAAAAAAGTTCCCGCTTTGAACGAACCAGTGAATGGATAGAGTCGTTTTGGAAGGCAAATGTGAGCGCCGCCTCGTAGCCAATGCGAATCTGCTTCGCAATATCAGATTCTTTGATGACAATGAAGATGACATCTGAACTTAACATTTCATCAAGGAGGATAACAAACAGCGTTAAAAAGGTCCCGTCGATCTCGCAGACGCACCCAGGCTTTGAGCCTCACCAGAACCAATTATTACCTAGACTTTGATATGGTAATTCTGTTTTACTCTTACCCACGTGGCTTTCCGGGCCCCAAACCACACCCCCCCCCCTTCCCAACCTAGTGTACATTTTCTTGTTTTTAGCCCAACCATCAAGCATGGAAAAAGAACAAGTAATTGGAACAATTTTGTGCCAGACAATATCTTGCTTAAAGCAGCGGAAAACCAAAAAAATATGGAGCATCGGAAAAAAGGCATCGCTACAAAAGAGTGATATAAAAAATAAAGTAAAGTAAACTTACAAGACGGGCACTGAGTCGCTCTGATTTTTTCGTCCACTTTAATTATGCCGTTTTTGTGAGTGGTTTTCACTGCCTCGGAGAGCTGGAAAAAGAAAACGTCAATCCATAACCACTTTAATTTTTACGCGGTCTTTCTCTCTGCCACATATTATAAATGCACACATTGATTCTAATTGGCACAAACGATTGAAAACGGCCCTAACCTCTTCCTGTAGTTCGAAGTGAGTGATGAAGGCATCCGAGAAAGAAGATATCCAACAACTGCATCAAAGGAGTGAGCAGCAAGGAGGGAGAGAGGGTCGTTCTCATCCGTCCAGGAGAGAGTGTCCACTGTCTCCACAAAAGACTCTGTGTACTCTAGAAACAAAATAATTCTCATCTAAACCTCTTCTAAAAAGGAAATATTCTGTTATAAGTACGCCCATTATTTCAGATCTAAAAGCAGTACAAAGTGGGAATGATTGCAATTACAAATATATCCAAAGAACGTGTTCAGGAAATCATGACGACTTCAAATCATTACATATATTTTTATGACAAAACAGTATAGCTCTTAACCAGAATGGAAGTTGAACTTTCGTCCAGACTCATCGCCTTTCGGTGTGATAAAGGACTCATCACCAAAGCAACCAGCTGCCGTGACATCGCTCATTCGGCGATCTGCAAGAATTAGACACTATTCTCATTCAATCTAAAAGATTGTATTAGAAATAGACTGCAGAATACACTTATGTTAAAATTAAAATAAAGTGAACCTTCTGAATCACTTCATTTCTCAATCATCATGGTCAAAAACTGAATTACCGTCGCTTCTAAGCCGCCGGGACGAGGAGTTGCTCATGGTCGGTCTGCGAGCTACGGTAGCCATCGCTGCGGGACCACACGACGAGACCGGAGTGCGCGTCCTTGAGCCTGTGCAAGGCTTGTATTTATCGTATGGAAAATAAAAATAGGATCACTAATTATTTAACATTTAACTTCAGCATTTTTTTTTACTTATTGTAAGCAACCCTATTAAACAATGCTACAGTATCCACCTGAGCTGAATCCTCTCTTCAAGACCGCGCCAAACTTCTGTAGTTTGCTGCTGCTTGTCGAGGAGGGAGTGAGCTTCTTGAATTTGCCTGACGTGGAAAGGGGCAGTCCGGGCGGAAGAGTTGCTCCCGAGGTAGGAGTGATCATCTGGCAGTCCGCATTCTTCTCCGTTCCCTCCGAGATGTCGTATGGAGCTGAACATTTTGGGAATATAATATGAAATAAAATGACGAATGGTTTATCTTTAGAACAAAATTGTGATTAATTATCGCGTAAATTCGTAAAAAAAAAGACACAAACATTCGTTATGGCGCCGGAAGAGGAGCGACTTTTTCTTAGAGAGCGACGCAGCTGCCGAGCGGGAGCTGCAAACAAATTTAACTTATTTTATGCAATACAATTCGCTTACAAAGACAGGAGAGAGAGAGCGAGAGAGAGAAAGAGAGAAAGGAGAGAGAGGGAGAGAGAGAGAGAGAGAGAGAGAGATGACGAGCAAGAGAGAGGAGAGAAAGAGAGAGAGAAAGAGACAGAGAGGGGGAGAGAGAGAGAGAGAGAAATGACGAGCAAGAGAGAGGAGAGAAAGAGACAGAGAGGGAGAGAGAGAGAGAGAGAGAGAGAGAGATGACGAGCAAGAGAGAGGAGAGAAAGAGAGAGAGAAAGAGACAGAGAGGGAGAGAGAGAGAGAAAGAGGAGAGAGAGAGAGATGACGAGCAAGAGAGAGGAGAGAAAGAGACAGAGAGGGAGGGAGAGAGAGAGAGAGAGAGATGACGAGCAAGAGAGAGGAGAGAAAGAGACAGAGAGGGAGAGAGAGAGAGAGTGAGAGAGAGAGAGATGACGAGCAAGAGAGAGGAGAGAAAGAGAGAGAAAGAGAGAGAGAAAGAGACAGAGAGGGAGAGAGAGAGAGAGAGAGAGAGAGAGAGAGAGATGCCAACCGATCAATAGTCCTCGGAGTGGGGACTACAAAAGTAGCAGAGGGAGGAGCGGGCGTGGTAGCGAGCTGGCCGGGGATCGGTCTGTCGTTGTCGATGGAGGCAGTGCAGATCACTGGATCTGGCTAAAACAGTACTGGCGATATGGCCATCATTTAAGGGAGCCAAATATTCAATCTTGAATTCGCGCCTTTTTGCCTGCCACAAGGAATGAGCATTTGATTTACAGAGACGCGACAACAATTATCATGACAATTTAAATAGATTACGGTAGTTTCGTGGTACGATATCTATCAATATCAAAATGATAATCTTGCTTTGTTCTTCGTAATTTGAGATTGCACATATTTTGAAGAGATCAAACGGGGGGGGGGAGGAAACAGCATAATTTTACAGGGAATCCTTGCTAACCCCTTCTGCTGCTTCCTCTCCCGCGTGGCCCACTTCCATGTCCTCATCTCCGTCCTCCTCCTTGACCTGCTCCATCTCCGAGTCTTGCTCCGGTCGTCTGCCACGAAGACGGAGAGACTTCCGACGAAGCCACGTGGAAGGACTGTCGCTCACGCCTGTGAGGAAAAGGAAAGGAAAAGATTCATATTTAATTATTTTTTTTATTTAACATCGCTAGAAGCTTCCATTATACATAATCAACAGCTTGAACCTGTTTCAAAGGGCTTCAAAGATGGCAAATAACTGCTACAGACCGAGTAAAAAGTAAGAGATACTTACTATGGACACGTCGAACATTAGAAATGACATTCTGCACATCGCGATTCGGCGTGTGATGTGGCATCGATCTAAAGAAAAAGATTAGATTCATTTTTTTGTCATTTAATCTTTCCGCTGCGAATTCAAAGGAAAAAACCCATAAAGTGCACGTCTATATTTACCTTTTTCTTTCTAGATAATTCTCTTTATTCAAAGAGCAAGTGAACAGGTTCAAAGAAATGAGGCTAAATAAAGTGCGAAAGAAGATAAGAGTGGATAGACCTGGTGGAATGTCTCAGTTCATCAGCTCCTCTCATGAGTGAGCTGACTGGAGTTGTGCAGCAGCTGGTGCTGCTCGGGTAGTTGCTGCTCGAGGAGTCAGAAGAGACATTCGTCATGTTCGCCTAGAACAGGGAAAGCACTTCAACACAGAGGGAATAATAGCTGCTATCGTGGAGCCACCCGCAAATGGTGGGCAAACGGCGGTTAAAGTAGGATGGGATATGCTGAAATAGTGGAGTTTTCGCTAAAATCTTCGTCAATAATGTGGTGGGAAGGTCCAAAATCAGGGTCAAAGATCCACGGCACCTTTTCCCCTGTTTCAATATATTAATTAGAAATGGAATATGATCGTGACTCTGATAATGAACGACAGAAAATATCCGATATATACCACGGGGAAAGCTGCTGAATATGAGCGCTGGGAACACGACAATAAAGGCCAGGTATTAAAATGAGAAAAAAAGTAGCTCCTCCACAACTGACAAGCGCGCCAGCCTCATCCTCTGGTTTTTCACAATGTGCCTAGTGAGGCTGGAGCGGGGTTCCTAGCCTAATTAGGCAAACGCCTGCCCAGTCTAGGCAGTTTCTAGCCTAAAATATTTTGGTGCGAATAATACGATAGAGTGTGTGTGTTGCGATAAGTTGAATTAGTCATTCTTGAGTTGAAAATGAAAGCGGGAGACTTTGCGACTTGCGACTTCATATAACTTGCTTGTCTTCTGTATGAAATTCATGTTTCTTTCATTAAAGTATGTTGCAGATAGATGGATAGGTGTTTCGTCCAGAAAAATAAGCGTCAGCGACTTCACGATATAGACGTGCGAGTGGCTGGTGCAGTCGCTTCGCGGGAAGAATCTGAAGATGAATTGGTGGATGTTCTGGCGACGCCGAGCGACGATGAGCATGGAGATCCCTTTCTTGACTTTGATATCTCTTCAGAGGATCCAATTGTCAATGAAGAACGTATGATTTTATTCTAATTTTTACACAGAAAGGAATGATTGTAAACTGATATGTTGATGCAATGCTTTTATTATATTTTGCGAATAATTTTCAATTTTTTCTTACAAATTATTCATTCAACATGTATTACATTTGATAATGAGCGAGTTATGATTAGATCTAATGTTTGTCGTCTAAGGTTATGCTGTCGAAGACTTGGCATCGATACGTAATGTACATTCGCAAGTTCTATGCCAACTACAGCATTTAATGGACAGCAGCTTCAGCCAAGCAAGTATGTTAAATGTTTATATGTTTCAGCACATTTTAATGCTTTTTTGCAACTTGTCTAGGTTTAAACCTTTACTTCTCTGCTCATCCCTCGCCGCATGAACAGTTCATGCGCTCATTTCTTAACAATAAGACATATCACTCGCACAATTTAATATTGTGTGCTCGCTGCAGCTGTGATGTTGACAGGTATTACTGTTATTCGTATATTTGTCACTCAGGAAGACAGTATTCTTGCCATAGATGTTTTTGCTCTGACGGACCTGCCAAATCCACAGTTGTTCTCGCGAACATTGCTCAGCTAGTTTATCGTCTCCTGAATTCCCACTACAAGCACATTTCCAAACTTCACGAGGCAGTCGCATCCGGCGTGATCCTCGAGTCACCATTAGCTTTCCCCTTCTTCCAACACAGAGTGGAAGTGGAGAAGGACCTCCAGGATCCTTAGAGTTCTTTTATTAAAGCTTTTTTTTCAAATAGGTGTCCGGCCTTTTCGGTGAAGGCGGCAAGTTCTGTCCTGCGAAGATTGGCGAGTTTTTCGTTAGTCTCGGAGACAACCAGGAAGATTACGAGCGAGGAGTGGTTAGACGAAACACTTACATTCATAAATACTAAGATATGAACTTCTAATCCCTAGGCTGAATTCAAGCGTCACGTGACTGAGATGAAGGGAGTTTCCGACAGAGCTCTCTGCGAACTCGCAAGAACATCTTCGGACGAGCTCTACCCTGTCTATATTAATATGATCGGAATGCTCAAGCTGGTCAGTCTCCCATATAATGAGTTTTGTTTAAAAAAATATTGTACAACATTCTGGCTCAGATGGAGGTATCAAAGGAACGCCGCGTCTTTACGGACAAGAAGGGCCCAGTACACAAGGTCATGTTTTGTGTTCTTTTTGATTATGTTTAAACTAATAATCTTATTTGCATCAGGAGTCGCTGGTCGTGACGTTCAACCGGCTCGAAGTTGGCTCTTTTCCGCGCTCGCCTTCGTACGTCTTCGCCCCGATTTCAGGAGGTTCGACTTTAGACTTATAGTTTTACTGGGTACTTTTTTTCATTCAGGAAAGGGCGACATACTCGAGGTCTTCGGCACGTGCCCTTCCAAAACCGGCACTCTTCGTGCTGTTGTCAAGCACGTGTCTCGGCATGCAATGGAGGAGGTTCTTAACTTGATTATATCAAAGTTTACCTTTAATTTTCTATAATTAAGATCATTCCACTCTCTGTGCGTCATCAGTACACCGTAGCTGCGAAGCCGAATGAGGGAAAGAGAGCAATTCCCTCCACCATCCTCAATGGATGCACAGGCAAGTTTTCAAATTACTCAGTAAACAAGATACTTACAAATAATTTCGTTACAGATGCGTTCTTGGCGGCGATTACTTTCGCTGGTGCTGATGAGAAGAAGAAAAAGGAATTGGAGAGCTCCGTCTGCGACCTCTGGGCTCACTACTTCACTTATTACACAACGGATGCGCGTGCAAAGAAGAGGAAGTTAGGAGGAGATCAGGTCAACGACTAAGCCGTCAGCTTCTTACCCTCAGTTTTCTTAAAAGGGTCGTTTTTTTCGTGTACTCTCAGGGTCATTTTGTTTTGCTTGTTATGTTTTTTTTTGTTACTTGATACTCAAAAACATTTTTACATTGTTGAACATCACTTTATCAATGTCTGTTTGTGAAACAATGTTTGAAAATGTCTGTTTGTGAAACAATGTTTGAAAATGTCTCTTTATGCATACAGGATAAAGTTAGCTACATGCGCCTAATTAGGCAAAAAGTGATTCCTAATTGTGCGGCTTCCGAGCCTAATTATACTTTTGGTCGACCAAATTTAGACCGTCCAGGAAGGCTGTTAGGCTCGGCTCCAGCCTAATTAGGGTCAATGTGGAAAACCAGAGTCCTCCTTCGCGTGTCCTCCTCCGTGGATAAAGTTGCGGAGGTTCTCGTTCTGCTTGAAGTGGGCACTATCGTATGAACTTGTGCTCTGAAGGAAGCAAGTCAGCTACTGAATACAGCCAAAAAGAGAAAAATGCAACTTCCAAGAATTATTTTCTCAATTGAAAGGCTTGAAATACTTCAAATATAATAAAAGCTAATAGCACATGAAGGAAATAGAAACAGACAGAAAGAGTTGTTTTTTTTCATGTGGGAGACAATATTTTTGGCAGCGTGTCAAAAAATTCACGATAAAAATTTGCCTTCTCCGAGCTTTGGAAAGAGCTCTCCGAACTGTTCGCAGCAGCCGTGGCCTGGAGACGATTGAGAGAGGAAGAAGAAGAAGAGAGTTTGCTGCTACTCTTCATCTTGGAGAGGAGACCACCAAAGAGGGAAAAGCGACGGGGACGCTGCTCTTTCTCGCTTCTTTCCTGCTGCTGCATCTCCTGTGCAAGTCATATTTATTTATTGGTTTTGTATGATAAATAGATATTAAGAATAGCATAAGCTGATTATGAAAATACAAGCATGGAATATATTTTTTTTAAAATAAAACGAAGCTCTAAACCCTGTCTACTTCTGGATGCTATCTCACAAAGTAATTGTGCTATGGGAACAACAGCTGACGTCATATGTTCTCATGAGTGGCATGGCAGACTTTACTCACCCCGAAGCTACAAGTAATTAAGAGTGAAATAATTAGCTATGAAGCACGATGAAATGATACATCATTACTTACCTGCTCATACCATGCACTCTTCTTTACGTTGGAGCGAGAAGCGGAGGAGTTGCGCTAGAAGGCGCAATGATCATTATTTATTTGTGGGAAAATACACGAAGCAAATATTCAGATAAACAAGCATGTATAAATCGAGAGGGCAACGAAACTAAACCTCACCCCTTCGGAGGACTTTCTCTTCTTGGCTACGCCAGACTTCATGGGTATCCCTCGTAGCGAGAGTAGTCGATCTACGGAGTCGAAAGACCACTAAAAAAAGTACTTTAACACTGTTTTAAAAGCATTAACCAGAATATTTCAACGTTTTATACCGAACTTTCAAACTCTAAAAATCAACGCGCGTCTAGCGCCATAATCATACGCGATCTGGAAGAAAACCGCGCCCAAAACAGCAGAATTTCCGAGTTCGGAAATCATTAACGTACGATCTGTCTGTGTTACATCGCAACAACACTTTGTAGTTCTTTGGTTCTTTTTTCGAGATGAATTCCGTGTGTTTGAGAAGATTCTTCGTGTTAACGTATGTAATTGTGTGGTTTACGCTAGTCTAGTGACCCTATTCTGTTCTTTTTTTCCCTAGGTTCTAGAAAATGTCTTCTCGTGCTGGCCCACGTGCACAAGGTACCGATGGCACGGACTTTCTGCATCGGCAGCGGGTTGCCGCTCACTACCAGGAGAGGTTCGCATCCGATTCCTTTCATTATCCTTGTTTCTCTTTTATCTCTCTTATCCCTTTTCTCTCTCTCTCTCTCTCTTTCTCTCTCTCTTCTTTCTCTCTGTCCGTGTTACTCTTAATTTCTTCCTACCTATTCCTAGAGGCTCAATCTTTTCATAAAACTTTTATTTTTGCATTTTCTAGTCTTATTCTTGCTGTGTTTCTGTTTCCCATATTTATTTTGAATGAGTTTTCCCCTGTTTATTTTTATGTCCATCCTCTTTCTCCTTTAAAATTTTATTTGCGAGTGCTGACGACTTGTTAAGACTAAAATCAAGTATTCTTGAGTGCCAACTACAAGTTCATCTTGAAGTTCATCTTCGCCGCTCATCTCCTTGTCCTGATCTTCATGTGGACCAAGGTGAGAGGCTCAATTTTTTCATACAACTATTATTCTTGCGTTTTTTCTTTAGCGAAATATACCTTTTATTCCTTTCAACATTTTTATTCTATAGACTGCCTGCGACTCTAAATTATTTTTGATGCATTGGACAAATTGTGTTTCACGTTATTACAAGTACCTTTCTTGTCATATCGTATGACAGTGAAAAGTCATAACTCCGTGTTGATTAAGGGTGGTGGAAAATGAAAATTGAATTTTGAGGTGGGCTCTGAAGTGTTGAAGCGAGAGTTCGGCGTGAGTTCTAAGCTCGTGGACCGACTCGATCTCCCCTCGGCCTACCCATGGGAGTACGTCTGGTGCTTCTCTTTCGTTGCCATCATATTCGGCTTCCTTTCGTTCCCAAGGAATAAGGTAAGTATCTAGCAGAATTTCTTGTGTTTTAACGGCAGTTTTGAGAGGCAAACAGTCTTGTTGCCCGTACGTCGACAGTAATAGAGATCTGACCTTTGAAGTGCCACGAGCGTTTTCTTCTTGTTATCTGTTAAAATACTTTTGTTACGTTGTAATGAAATGATAATAGAAAGTTGTTGAATGGAAATCTCTCCAGGTCGCAATGATGAACCGTCACTACTACGCGCAGTTCTTCATGGGAATCCTGCCATGCGTCATTGGAATGGGCTCGCAGGTACCAGAAGCCATCGACTACTTCATCAATGACAACAGCAACACTCCCACCTTCAAGGCTAGGACCTATCGATTTGCTTGGGCTTACTTTCCCCACCTAAATAAGTACCGGATGGGTATAGAAGGCCCAAGATCAGCGTTGGTCTCTATCACAGACGACACCTTTTGATGCCTGAACTGAGTTCCTTTATGCATTCTCGGAAATAAACGAGCTCTTGAATTGGCTTCGCGATCATACGAAATAAAAAAATTTCTGAATTTATTTACTAGTCAGAGGTAAAAGAAGGTGTTATTCCGTCTGCTGTTTCCTACCCAGTATCTATAATAATTATCTTTGCTTGGATTTCTGTTACCTTGTCTCCCTCGTACTGCTCCATCTCTTTTTTTCGCTCACTTTTCTTTATTTACGGTGCATAATTAATAGCACACGTGGATGATGTTGAATATATGTAAAATGAGGATGCATAAAATCATATGGGCAAACAAGGGCTGGATATTGTGATATTTGAGAGCTTTCAATCTTTGGCTATTCGATTAAATGCAACAGCGGCCCGGATCCTCTCTCCTGTTTCTCTCTCTTCCCTCTCTCTCTCTCTGCAACTCTATCTTTCTTCACTTTCTGTCTCCCTCTCTAACTATGTATCATTCCTCTCTAACTATGTATCATTCCTCTCTCTCTCTCTCTCTCTCTCTCTCTCTTCTCTCGCTCTTTCTTTCTCTCGTTCTCATGCTCCCTCTTTCCAGGGCTACTTCCCGATGGTGTTCATCTGGTTCATCTTCTTCGCCGTGGCCCTGCAGATTCACCTCTTCGCCATGCATGTCTCCTACCAGCTCTCCGCAGCATGGACGCCAGTAAAGAAGACCGATTAAAATGAATTTAGGAATCTATTTCATTTTTAATTTTAATCTCTTGCTTCTCTAAGATAAGGAAAATTTTAATTCAGCAGTATTGAGTAATGAGACCGTACCGTACAAAGTAGAACAAATATCAACGCTGTCATAGAATAATGTAACTTGTTAAAGACATTATTTGCCACATGTATCCATGTTGTTTGCTTGCTACTTCGTTTACGGTTTGATTGTTTTTTTCCTCGCGATAATCGATCGAATCTGACCAGGTCTTTCTGTTGTATTCTGTTGTTGGTAGAGATAATAATAATCGGATCTTGTCTCCATGCACAAGCAAACAGTAATTCACTGGATATTCACGAGTGTGTGAACAAAAGTAGAAAAGAGAGAAGAAAGTAGGGAGGGACTTGGGGATAGGAAGATGTGGCGAAGTGGATTGCACGAGCAAACTATTATTGTAACAAGATTTATGGTTTTGAGCGTATGAAAGGGCATCAACATTTGTTATCAACTTACATTTGTTATCAACTTATTCCTTGCCAAGCAGTTTCATGCACATATTGATTATGTACTAATAATAGTTCATTCCTGAAAGAGCGAAAAATAGTCTCATGTTTAATGTTCACATTCACTTTCCCCCGTCTTCCGTGTCCCCGCGCGGCTGCCCCTCTCTCTTTCTCTCTCTCTCTTTCTCTCTCTCTCTCTCTCTCTCTCTCTCTCTCCCATGCCTTGCCCCTCCTCCACTCGCTCCCTCCGCCCTTGTCGCCACGTCAAGGACACCCGGGCCGATCCGTGGACGCCGCCGCTGGACTGGAAGGACACGCTGCGAGAGACGACTCCGACTCGTCGGCCCTCGTTTTGTGCGTTTCTCTATCTCTCTCTCTCTCTCTCTCTCGCTCTCTCTCTCTCTCTCGCTCTCCCTCCCTCCCTCTCTCTCTCTCTCTCTCTCTCTCTCTCTCTCTGTCTCTCTTACTCTTCTCACGTCCTTCTTCGTATTTTTAATTCTTCTGAATGACATTGTCTTTTTTTTCATCTCTTCGCATCCCTCCCGTGCCACTTCCATTGCAGCCTCTGTCCGTAGCCGTACTCCAGCCGTGTCCATCATCCCCCCTCTCCCCCCCCCCCTTTTCAGTCGGGGCGAGGGCAGGAAGGCCCCTCTCTCCCTCACTCCCTCCCTCCTCCCCTCCCGCGCCCTTTCTCCACTCACTCCGCCTCCCGTTCCGCCAAAGCCGGCCGCCAAGGCAGCGCCGGCGCCCGCTGCCGAGAAGGTTACTGTGCATTTCTATACAAATTAAATGTATAATAAAACTATTTAGAATTATTATTAAGCGTTAATTTTGATCTGTCATAATTCTTGCGGAATTCCTCCGATTTATTCCTCTTTTTTGATCCGTGACGTCCCCCGCTTGTCCTTCTTCCTGAGCGAGGCGTTGAAGAAGAGGCGTGCCTCTTTAATTGATCCTGAAAGCGACGGCTCCAGCGCCAAGACCAGTACGAGGGAGAAAGAGAGAGAGAACAGAGAGGAGAGAGAGAGAGAGAGGAGAGATTGAGATAAGAGGGAGAGAGAGAGGGAGAGAGGAGAGAGTGAGACATGAGAGGGAGAGAGAAAGGGAAGAGGTGGGGATAGAAAGACAGAGACAGAGATAGATGACAGATGGGAGAGCAAGTAAAGAAAACGGGGCAACATTTTAAATCAGACGACCTTCTCAGTCACATCGAGCGACTCGTTCTGAGCCGGGAAGCGACTGACTTCTCCTCGAGACACTTCCGACTCTAACAACCTCCCTCTCTCTCTCTCTCTCTCGATCTCTCGCTCTCTCCCCCTCTCCATCCCTCGATCTCACTCTCCTGCTCTTCCACTAACCACTCTAACCACTGGTCTCTAATAAAGGCGACCTTACTGGAGTTGTTGAAATCGTTTGGCACACTCGACGACGGCAAGCAACATTGTTAAATTATTTTATTCACATAATTCAGTTGCAAAAGATTATTTATGGGAGGTATTAATACAGTAAGGATATTCATAATGTTCGAATATTTTCCAAGATATCTACGACTACCTATGCAAACTCCATGTCCGGCGGGAGAGGAAAGTTGCCCGTTGTCAGAGTTTCTCTTGGCGCCGCAAGCAACTCTCGCGGCATCGCCGAATTGTTGTCCTCTCTTCCGCCGCGTGCTTCTTCCCTTTCGGCGCCGGAAGGCGACTCGGCGGCGGAAACGGAAATGGCCAGAACGGCTTCGGCGTCGTTGTCGTCGACACCCAGCCAGTGGTGTCTGCTTATTCATTTATGTACTTTATTTGTTTATTTTTCTCATCTATTTATTCAATTCAATACTAGGATAGTATGATATTAACGAATAAAAACACTTAGTGGAACTGGTGGTTTTATTGAGGCAATATTCCATGAATTGCCAGGGCAGAGTTGCCAAACTCGATACCTCGCATATGCTCTCTAGCCCCAATTCTAATGCAAACGCGATCGCCCCAAGTCGCATAATACAAGTTTGAATAAGCGAGCCGTGCCTGTCCGATCGCAGAGCCTACACGTCCGGCTGCAGTGCGCGGCTCGCATCGCGATGTCATAGACGCCGTTCGAGCAGAAGCCCTTCGCCGACCAGTACGGGCAGCTGGACATGCATTTTTTCACAAAATAAATATCTTAATTCAAATCCAAATTCATATTTCCGCCAATCTGTCCATAAATATAGAGCATGTACAAAACAAATATGTTCTCGCTTCGTTGACAGAAATCACTAAAAATTTTTTACTCATATTCTTAACGCCACAGGTGATTTGTTTGATTAAAAAAATATATATCAGTGATAAAGAAATGTTTTATAAAAGAAAACAGACTGCGGACTGGCGTCCTCGCACGCATCGCACTTGTTGCACGTGACGGCGCAGACGCGCACCATGAGTCCGACGTAGCGGGGGTCGTTACAGTACTTGGACTTGGTCACACACTACAATGCACTCACTGGACATCATTACATTACCATATTTCCAAGTATTGGCCAGTGTATTTTCCTATAAATGTTTTATTTGTATTAGTTGCTTGTCTTCAAAAAGAGACATTTCTACGAGAAACGTCTGTACCGAGAGTAAAGATACTATAATCAAATGATAATCAAATAACAATCAAAGCTGATCGATAATCAAAGCTCGTTATCTGACGTCATTAGCCCGGTCGCGGCAGGGACGCGGCGGGCCGGGCAGAGGCCGCCGTTCGTCCGGGCAGCGATTACAGGTGGAAGCGCACTGCGCCGTCAGCATGTCGTAGAACTCGACCGAGTTGCATTGAAGCTCAATATGTGTATGTATGTATGCTAATGACAAATAAAATGAATATAAAATATAGATTAGTTAAAAGAATGACGAAAGCTAACCTTGAGCGTGCTGCAGGTCTGCTTCCCCGCGCGGTCGCTGCACAACTCGGAGTTCTTCGACTCACACTTCCCGCACACATTCGGGCACTTCTCACGCATAAACGTTTCGAATGTCGGGTCGTCGCACTTTCAACATTTTCTTTTAAAATAGCCCTTATAAAAAAAAACAAAAGAAAACTACGATTGTACTATTCTACATACATATGAACATATAATAGTATGATTTACCAGACTCTCCTTCTCAAAAGCTTTCAAAGGTATAACATATGGATAAATCCTTATCAGAGCGCCCTCTATGTATATCCCGAAGTGTTTACGGATGTTGTATACAATGTTCCACCATGTTGACGAACATTTGTCTTTGAGTGAGTATATATGACGCGATTTGCGAGAGAATCGCAAGGGATCTAAAGAGCCAGGGACCCGGCAAAATTAGAATTTGCTCAAAAGCTCTTTATAGGTAGTTTTTAAATGGGTCCGGGAGTCTGAAAACGCCATTTTGGCGAGTTATGCGAGATTTAAAATTCGAGAGCTCGGAGGGACATGCCGAGATGTCCGCACATTCACGTTCGCAGCTTCGCGCACAATAAAGCAGTATTTGTTAAATTTTTGCCATAAATAGAGAAGATATTGCTTTAGAAAGCTGTTCAAGTAGAATTTTAAAATATTCAATTTTAGAGCCGCTGCGGCCTCTAAACTTTGGAGAGGCGTCGTTTTCTTATACGGCATTTAATCATGGGTTTTCTATCTCATTTCGTAGAGCTGAAAATTCTCTTTCGAATGAGCTTTCGGATGTCAGATATCGACGAGCTCTTTAATGCTTCCCATTCCTTAAACTGTTGAAATGCGCGGGATTCAGCGCCTGCGGAGCGACGCGCACTTTGTATGGGCGATGTCAACGCCGAAAGTGCAACCCAATCGATAATCTGTCGAATGTTAGCCGAGGGAATTCACTTTTAAGGATATAAATGCAATTTAAATGCAAAAGAAATATTTTCATTAACGGGCAAAACTCTTCGACTCCCTCGGGAATCGAACCTTGGACTTCATGATTGCCAGTCAAACCGTTTAGCAATACTCTATGCGTGAACAGAGGTTACTAGAAGATGCGATTATTATGACGTGCCCGACATAACCCTAAGAAATGCTGCTCAGGCGCTGAACTCAGCAGTTTAAGGACTGGGAAACATTGAAGAGCTCGTCGATATCTGACATCCGAAAGCTCATTCGAAAGAGAATTTTCAGCTCTACGAAATGAGATATAAAACCCATGATTAAATGCCATATAAGAAAACGACGCCTCTCCAAAGTCTAGAGGCCACAGCGACTCTAAAATTGAATATTTTAAAATTCTACTTTAACAAAGTTCTAAAGAAATATCTGCTCTATTTATGGTAAAATTTTTATAAATATTGCTTTATTGTGCGCGAAGCTGCGAACGCGAATGTGCGGACATCTCGGCATGCCTCTCCGAGCTCTCGCATTTTAAATCTCGCATAACTCGCCAAAATGGCGTTTTCAGACTCCCGGACCCATTCCAATCGTTTCTCCGTGTTAAAAAGTACCTATAAAGAGCTTTTGAGCGAAATCTAATTTTGCCGGGTCCCCAGCCATTTTGAAACTCTCGCAAATCGCGTCATATGTACATACTCTCTCAAGTACCTATAAAGAGCCCTTTCTATCAGGCAAAAAAATATGATGGGTTTATGTTGGCGTGCGTTTATACTCAGCTAGATTACCTCGTTTAAAAGGAGAAAAATACAAGACTCAAGTGCTTTCCTCATGTGTTCGCAGGAGATTGGCGATTCGGCTACCGGGTCTCTGCAGCAGATTGGCGATGCGCTGGAGCGGCTGCCCGAGAACGAAGAGTACTACGTGTCCTGCGCGTCCGAGGGCCTTCTGCCAAGGGCGCGCGAGCAACGCCAGCACTGCCTCGTCGCCGGCAAGAGCTTCTTCTGTCTCGTCATCAAACACTGATCTACCCTTAAGCACTTCATCATCTTCTTCCTTCGCGCTCATTCCTCATTTATATTCATTAATTTATTGATTGATTCAGTAAGTATTGTTGACTGATCTGATGACTTGTAACGATGAATTGCTACCTTGTCTCACCTCATGCTTCTTACTTTGCATTCTCCGCTCAATTATAATGCGGTCAAGGCGATCAAATCCGACAGCCGACGTAGTACATAATTAATTGCTGTATCTTTTTTTAAATTTAAGTATTTTGATGTTCCTTTTATTTTTAAATATTTTCTGCCAGGTGGTGGTGGTGATGGTGGTGGTGCATGATATTGTGTGATTCAAGTTAGTAATGTTTTTTTATTGCTATTGCTCCATTTGACAATTTCTTGCAATGAGTTGACCGTTACTGATCAGCTAATGCTAAGCCTCTCAATGCCTTTTCTATAGCCAACTCCGCAATGGCATATTTCCCTTCTTCGCTGCATATAAACTCGTTCATTCATCCAACAGTTGTTGCGTCATCGAATATCGCAAACTTATCTCTTCTCTCACTCAATCCTCCCCTAAGACCCTCTGTTTCTCTCTCTTTCTCTCTCTCTCTCTAAACCTCTCTCTCTCTCTCTCTTTGATCATCTCTCTCATTCTATATCTCTTCCGTCGTATCTGCAGATCAGCATCTCTTCCTGCATGTCTTCGTTAGAAAGATAAAGAGCGAAGCTACTATTCCATATGTAAGATACGATACGGATTCGTATAGCAAACTTGTTTTGGCGCCGGATTAGGATTGTCTCTTCTTCTTACATTGTACTCAGCCTAAGAATGCTATCTACTAGTAGAATGGATGATGTTGAAGTAGTGGATCACATAAACAGACATGAAGAAGAAGCAGTATGAGCATGGAAGACGGAAACAACATGCAGTATTTCGGGTCACTCCAACTAAACGTTTCCTCTCTTGTCCAACCAAGACCATTCATCTTCGAAAATACATATTAAAAATATGGAATAAAAGTACTAATCATGTAGAAACTGCTCACATGGCCGTCGGTGGTCAGAGAGCGCAGAGTGACCACTGCGGCTAAAGAGAGCAGCCAAGGACCGCAAGGTGGAGCAAGGAGGTCAAGGACGGTCGCAGTCAGGCCACTCACGAGCGGATTGAAGGAATACGCGAGGATCTGTGGAAGAAGAGAGAGAGAGAGAGAGGGGCAGAGAGGCAGAGAGAGAGAGAGAAAGGTTTAAAAAATCAAGAAATCGGAAAGTTGGACGAGCAAAAGAGTGAGAGAAAGAGGAAGGAGAGAGCTCGGAGAGAAATAGGGATTGAATCGGCTCTTGCCCCAATCAGTCCCTTCTCGAGTGCACCCGTAAGCAGGGGCAAATTATTTGTTTTCGTATTAATGAAATTACAAATTTGTTCCTTCTCACATATTCAACTTGTAGTTACTTATTTCCTCTTTTGCCATTATTTTACAAGCCTGGTGATAAAATGAATGAACGAATGATTCGCCCATATACACATGTGAACATTTATGTATGCACTTCATGTGTTCTTCTTGTTCAATTTATCATCTCGGCGCGAAATGAAAACCCCTTTGAAGCCTTGACTGTCCAGAATGCTCGACCGTCTGCGTGGGTTGGCACGGGCTGCACTGATGCTTCCCTTCCGTCTCCTCTCGCAGTCCGCCCTCTTCTCAATCGCTGCCGCGACCCTCGCGAACAGTCTCCTGTCGCGCGCGCTCTTCCGCATTGCATACGCACAGCCGATGCAGGAGGTAAGAACCTCATTCAAGGAGCCAACCGTAATCATTTTCAATTTTTTTAACCATTAAATTAAATGCTCTCTCACCCTTTTATCTTGAAAACTGCGGGAATTCAAGATTGCGATTTTGGCTCATTTAAAGGAGGACCACCACTGAAATAAAAATGGGTGCAGGTTCGAACTGCCGCCTCTGCTCACTCTCATTCTCGCGTGCTATTTCACAGGTCGTAATAACCTGCTGCAAATAACGTGCGGGTATGAGAGTGCGAAGGGCAGCGGCAATTTTAAATCTTACATAATTTTACTCGTCATCGCACATATGTATGTACAACGACCGGTGGTTATTTCGCTATCCTAGATTTTTTCCTTACCCTTATTAGATAGACAATATTATCCAAAGGAGAGATATGATTGATTGAAGTTCCCCATTGAAGACTGACAGATGAGGTACAGTATGCGACCTACAGTATCCCTATCTTCCGTACCCTCAGGCGTACATTGCAACGGGCGCGCCCGACCGCTTCTCTGCCCTCCGCCTCGACTACTTCCGCATGCGCAAGATGAGCTTCCTGTGGCCGCCATTCACCGAGGACTTCTTCCTCTTCGCCGCTCTCTACACAATGGCGCTCTTCTTTCTGCTCACGTCAGTTTACAACAAAAAAAACCTATAATTTTTAAATAGAGTTATTGCCTGAGTTCTTTAAAAAGAAGCATTTTAACGCTTTTATACCGTCAGCAAAAATGTTTCGACTGCATGCATGTATGTACATATGTACATGAGCAACATCAATTTGCAATTTAATTATATCCGCAGTTCTTTGTTTTCAGCCGTGCGCTTGTTCCTCTTGCCAAAGACGAAGAGGGCTCATTGAAGGAGAAGGACGACGCCTTCCTGGCTCTTTCCCTCAGCAGCCGCGTCACTACAGCCATTCTCACGGGTCAGGCTCTTGAAGGCCTCAGTTTTTTTTCTTTCTATTTTTAAGACTATTTTTAATATACCTCCGAGAGCCGGGTAGGAAACGTGTCTATCATGTATAAGATATAAAATATAATTGTAGGCATCTTTAACTTTGTGCTACTGCTGCCGATGCAGCGACTCGGCGAGCTGCACACGCTGGTCTTGCTGATGAACGCCTTCCACCACGTCGTTTCCGCTTCCCTCTCTACCGTAATCTTCTCCGTGGTCCTAGGCGGATTTGCAAGATGGCGACAGAGGACAGAAGCGATCGAACAGGCCCAGAAGCTTAAGGACGAGTAGCTTGCCCCGTTTTACGTATTTATTTATATTTGCGATCAACATAAAATAGATTTTAAACATTAAACATTATTTCTTGGTGTTCCGTACCAAATGTTATCCCAATAGAAAGAGCCAACCCTAAAATGTCGCTACTTCCATGCCGGACAAGAAAGAACCAGCTGAATCTCACTTGCATTTCAATATTTTTGTCGCTTTTCACTATCCATTTCCACTAAGCAAGATCTTTTATAGTTAAATAAAAAAACCATGTTTTTCACCATTGAATTGTGGCAAAAGTTCGTCGGGTTAGGAATTTATTGCAAATAAAAGTACATCTATTTTTAAAGTACAAAAAACTGCAAAATCATAAAACACTAACCTGCTTGCAATGTTTGCGCTAGCAAGGAACCCAGTTTTGTGATCAAAGTTTGCATGGAACTACAAACAGAGACCGAGCTCTTGTTCTCAAGAAAAAGTCTAGTTCGAGTCTCTTTTGAATTGTGTAATTGGCCGGCAGGCGAAGCTTGGCAAGGGGATCAAAGGGCGTGAATGAACTGTTGAACGAGCTCGTTGAAGTTGATGCAGACAGCACCGGCATCTATCTGACACACTTGGATTTTACTGTCTAATTCTTTCCCTTTCTTCAATCTCTCTCTCTCTCTCTCTCTCTCTCTCTCTCTCTATCTCTCTCCCTCTCTCTCTCCCTATCTCTCTCTTTCTCTTTTCTAGCTCTTTCTCTCTTCTTCCCTTTCCCTTTCTTTCTGTCCCTCTATCTCTCTCCCTCTCTCTTTCTGAATTTCTCACGTCTTACACAGCAAACCTACCGTCGAGACATCTCGGTCATCCTCTGGCATTCTTTTATTCAAGCTGAAACTTCTAGGAGTGGATCCACTCAATGACGTATTCTTCTGCTAGCTTTTGCATTTTGCAACAGCGGCACAGTTGTTGAAATGGATACAATATCACGTATAAATCGTAAAAGATTTAGTATAGATGGCTTTTAAAATATTCCAAGAAAAAGCAAATGTATCTGAAAACTTACACAAGCATATTTAAATATGCATATTGAACGCATTTTGTACTCTTTATTTTATGGTAGCTATTAAAGCCGTCAGTTAAGAGAACGACTGAGAGGAAGATCGCTTTGGAACAAGATTCTGGAAGGCTTGTTATCAGCGCCGAGTGAGCACACGGGAGAACTCTCACTGATATGACCTGATCGTGAGCACGGAAGAGGAAGAGAAGATCTCTTCGCTCCTTCTCGCACGCTCGACGTTCTCGAGCTGGTTCTGGGAAAGGCATGGGAGAGAAAGTGAGAGAGAGAGAGAGAGAGAGAGAGAGAGCGAGAGGAACAGAAAGGGAGAGAGAGAGAGAAAGAGAGCGAGAGGAACAGAAAGGGAGAGAGAGAGAGAGAGAGAGAGAGAGAGAGCGAGAGGAACAGAAAGGGAGAGAGAGAGAGAGAGAGCGCGAGAGGAACAGAAAGGGAGAGAGAGAGAGAGAGAAAAAGAGAGAGCGAGAGGAACAGAAAGGGAGAGAGAGAGAGAGAGAGAGAGCGAGAGGAACAGAAAGGGAGAGAGAGAGAGAGAGAGCGCGAGAGGAACAGAAAGGGAGAGAGAGAGAGAGAGAGAGCGAAAGGAACAGAAAGGGAGAGAGAGAGAGAGAGAGAAAGAGCGAGAGAAACAGAAAGAGAAAGAGAGAGAGAGAGAGAGAGAGAGAGAGAAAGAGCGAGAGAAACAGAAAGAGAGAGAGAGAGAGAGTCAGAGAGACAGAGAGACAGAGGTTGAGAAAGAGGAAAAGTGAACTCAAGACGGCTCAAGTAGATGTCTCACCTGAACGCGGAAAGGATCTGCTACTTCAACTACAAGGCGTTCGACTGGTCGTTGCAAAGCACAATTTGTCTCTCCTTCTCCATATTTCTCTCCCACTCTCTTCCTATCTCTCTCTCTATTTTCTTTCATTCTCTCTCCCTCTCCATAATTCATGTTCGAGCAGTCGACACTTCTTGCGCCGTGTGGTCACTGAAGAGGATTCGTGCTAACCATAAGCTTCTGCTAACACTCTGCAACTCTCTCTCTCTCTCTCTTCTCTTCGCTCTCCTTTGCTCCCTATCTCTCTTTCTCTCGTTCTCTCTGGCCGAGAGATCACGCAACACGAGAGATCATCGACGAAAGAGTACACAAAAGCAAGAACGGCTCCAGTCTTATCGAGGAAGGGGAGGGGAAGGAGGCAGGGACTGTCAAGCTGGAGGCAATTCGCGCGAGCACTCTTGCAGCTCACAGAGAGGATAGTGACACCACTCAGTGGCAGAGAAAGAGAGAGAGAGAGAGAGACGGAGAGAGAGAGAGACAGAGAGAGATATAGAGAAAGAAAGAGAGGGAGAGCGAGAGATAGAGAGAGAGATAGAGAGAGAGGGAGAGAGAGATAGAGAGAGAGAGGGAGAGAGAGAGAGAGAGAGAAAGCGAGAAAAAGAGAGAGAGAGAGGGAAAGAGAAAGAAGCATCTTGGAAGCGCGAACACACACATACACGAAGACACGCACAAAAAGGCGCTCGAGGGCAGAAGGATTATGTCCAAGAATTTGCTCGAGCAAAGACTGCTCTGCAGATGTCTTGGGTGGCGCAGGAGAAAGCTGCCGACGAACGAGTCTATTCTTCAATTCTTCGCAGGAAATCTAGAATGAGACTGCCAAACAAAAAAAAACCAGCCCAGAAAAAAGTTACTATCCAGGAAAGAAATGTTAAAGAAATGATCCACCCGAGCTAAAAACGTTTTGAAGGGAAGTAGCATGCATACTGTATTACTTTAATAAATCAACTTAAATAATCTAGCGAGAAGTGACTGCAAGCATGAAGTACGCAATTTACATGGGAAAAGAAAGTGAAGTGTAAGTTGCACCAAAAAGTACAGAAAACAGGAGATTTGAATTGCCACGGAGTTCATGTTGTTAATGCATGTGATCATTTGATTGCTCAGAGGAAGGCCACCCAATTGAAGACGGAGAATATTTGATCAGCCGCGGAAGCAATTCAGCTTTCTAAAAGTAATAAGATTGTTTTCCGATCGCGAGTTGTGGGAAAACATGTAAGGATGACCAACGCTTTCCTGTCACTCCGTCACCTTGACGAAACCACTGGCAAATGATTTCATCATCTGTAAATTTGTATCTTTACTTTTAGATCATTTTATGCAAACCCTGGACGGATCATCTGCTACCGCTACGGAATTATTTAGAAAAAGAAAATGACCAGTCATTTTCTTTCTCGTCTAACCATAAGGCGACTCTGTTGACCCTCTCCGTCGGACTCTCCCGAGACCGTTGCCAGCATTTTTTTTTTGCAGGGCAGCCACCGTTTAGGCTTTCTCACTATGCATTTCTCTCCCTCTCTCTGTCCCCATCTTTCCTACAATTGCTCTCTCTCTCTCTCTTTCTCTCTCTCTCTCTCTCTCTCTCTCTTTCTCTCTTTGCCTTTTCTTGACTTCTCCGAAAGAGTCGTCGACGGCGCTCATGCACACGCTCCTCCTTCACTGCGCAAGCAGAGAGAAAGAAACAGATAACGAAAGAAATAGTGGTCAGAGCAAGAGTAAGAGAGTGGAGAGAGAAAGAGAGAGAGGGAGGGAAGTGCAGTGAGAGGAAGAGACTGAAAGATCGAGAGTGAACTTCAGGAGCCTCTGCTCTCTCTTGCACTGTTTCACACCAGGCGAAATCTTTGAACATACTCTTCTCTTCTCTCACTCTCTCATTTCTCTCCCTCTCTCGCTCTCTCTCTTTCCATCTCTCCCTCTCTCGTTCTCTCTCTCTCTTTCCATCTCTGTCCCCTTCTCTCTCATTCTCTCATTTCTCTCCCTCCCTCCCTCTCTCTCTTTCTCTCTCTCTCTCCATCTCTGTCCTCTCTCTCCCCCTTGCCACGTCCTACTGCCTGGGGCTCTGCATAAAAGCCGCAGTGTGCGTCATTCTCGTCAGGCAGCTCCTCTCCTCCTGAGCCGAGCAGCAGCATGAGCAGCAGCGTCTTCATCGGTCTCTCGGCTCTCGCCGTCTTGGCCACGTGCCAAGTGCCTGGTGCGTATTACGGCGCGGCTGCCGCTTACCTCGCGGCGCCAGCGCGTCTGATGCGGCCGGCTTACGCGCCGCTTGCACCCGCACCGCTCTATGCACCCGGTATGTCTCCACTAACCACGGCTTGAGAGAGAGAGAGACATTCACACGACACACACTTTCTTTACTTCCTGGACAACTACAATTACCTGCATTCAACATTTCTTCACATTATCAAATTGTAACTTTACTGTATTTCTTTCTTTCTCGCTCTCACTGTCTCTCTCTGTCTCAATATTTCTCTCTCTGTCTTTATCTCTCTCTCTCTCTCTCTATCTCTCTCTCTCTCTCTCTCTCTCTCTCTCTCTCTCGTTCTTCATTGCTGCCACCGACGGCGAGGCGGCTCCTTTAAAGTTGTCAATGCCAGATCAGGTGAGTAGCACCGGGAGTAGGTCGAGAGCTAGAGCAATGAGTTTCCTCATTTTCTGTCGTCTCTCTATCTCTCTCTTTCTCTCTCTCTCTATGAATCTTTCACTCTCTTGCACGTGCACACTTTTTGGTTGGATTTTGCTTCATATATAGGCTAGCTTGCAATGGCCACCGTGAGTAAGCGATTATTAAAAAAAGAACGAAATTTTCCGCAGACCTAAAACGTTCACATTTAACGGATTGATTGCACGGAAAGTTGTGCACGTGAGCAGCACTTGCTTGAGACAAGTGAAAGAATGATTAAAATGGATGAGTAGATGTCTTCTTCAGCCCCACTCTACTCGGCATGCGGTCCGGCTGTCGCTTGCGCGCCTCCGGCAGTCTGCCAGGCAGCCATGTGCATGCCGCCCGTGCCAGCCTACGCTCCTCCGCCTCCTCCCGTGTACGCTGCGCCCGTTGCGCTGCCGGCGCCGGCGCCCGTGCCCATGCCACTCGCGCCTCCTCCCATGCCGGCGCCCGCGCCCATGGCGTACCCCGCGCCCGTCGCCGTCCCTGCTTTCCAGCCGCCGCCACCGCCTCCCGCTTGCGCCCCCGCTTGCATTGGTGGAGCAGCGTAAGTTTCTTTCTTACTTTTAAGAAAAAATTACTACTTTTTTCCTATCTACTATCTCAACTTGCAAAGAATTCTGCTCGAAAAGCGTGAAAAAAAAAATACAATGATCATTAAAAAAGAACAATTTTGCTCCAGCTGCATCTCTGGTGCGTGCGCGTGCGCCCCACCCGTCGTGTACAGCCCAGTGGTCGGCTGCGCGCCGCCCCCTCCCCCGCCCCCTCCTCCTCCCCCACCGCCGCCAGCGCCCGTCGGCCCCGTCCCCGTCGTTGCCGGCCGTCTCATCCCTCAGGTCTTTTTGTTTTTACAGAATTAACTGCAATCTCTTTCCAATTCCGTTGTTTGGTCTCCAATTCCGTAATCCTATCCTCTCAGGCTCTGCCGGGAGCGCCGTGTGAGCCGGGAGTTGAGTGCACGGGAGGCTCGGTCTGCTCGCTCGGCGTCTGTCTCTGCCCGCCCGAGCTGATCCAGGAGGGCACCGTCTGCGTCACGCGCAACGTCTACGGAGTCGTCGCTCCGCCGCCGCCGCCTCCTCCTCCCCCTCCTCCTCCTCCTCCGATGATGGCCGTCCCGGTAGCGCCTCCGCCTCCTCCCCCGGCTCCCGTAGTCGCCGCGGCGCCCGTTCCACCACCGCCGCCGCCCGCGCCCATTGCGGTATTGGACTAGGCCAAAAGGATATCTCAGAGATAACCAGACAGTGTTTGTACAACAAGTTTCCATGATTTGTCGAGAGACATAGAGCTCCCTCAGGTTGGCTCGCCACCATTGCGCGACAACCTAGCAAAGACCACATGGATTGAGCAAATCCATCTGATCTTTCTCGATAACGTATTACTAGGCCCTTCAATGCCCTCCTTACTATCTCCCTCTCTCTATCTCCTCTCCCTCTCTCTCTCTCTCTCTCTCTCTCTCCTTTCAGCTCGGTGCCCCCTGCGCCATGCCAGCTGCCGCGCCCTGCATCCCTGGCGCGATGTGCGCCCCAGCCGGAGTCTGCGCCTGTGGCCCCGCCTTCTCGCCCGTCGGCGGCGCATGCGTTCGACGCAGTTAGCCTTTTTTTTAAATTAAAATAGCAAAATAAGAAACCATTCTATTATGACAGTATTCTGCAGTAAATCCATTGAAAGGGATGAAAATCTTAAGGATGTTTATGAATTTTCCAGTCACTGCTCTCAAAATGCATATTTTCTCGTCCCTTCATTCATGCAAAAATTGAATTAGCGTTCATTCAATTTGAATTTTTCCGTCTACATTCTGGTCAACTCAAACTCATCTTGATTGCAGAGTAGAAGCCTGACGCTGTAGAAGAGACAACCATTCGCGAGAATAGCATGAGCTGAACGAAGAGAGCTGTCTCTCTTTCTCTCTCTCTCTCGCATTCTTCGTGTCTGTACCATACATGTTCACTCTCTCTTCCCTTCTCTCGCCTCTCTCCACTTTCTACGCTCCCTCACTCGTGTGTTCTCAACTCCATCGACGAAATCTCAGCCGATAGATCCGTTCCGTCCGTGTTTTCTAATGAATATCAATGAATTCTCTCTGTTAACTTTGTGCATGTCCTTGCCCTCTCATGCAATCTTCTTTCTTCTAGAAAGCGAACATTGTTATTCATGTTCATTCTCTCTCATTCTTGTGCCATTTGGAACTTTCTTCAAGGCACAATGATCATGTGATAAAGAAAGGACAGGTTCATATTCTCACTACTTCCGATATGACTCACGGTTAACAGTAAATGACACTCTCTTGGGCCGAGGGTGAAGAGAGAAATAGAGAAAGAGAGAGAGAGAGAAAGAGAGAGAGAGAGAGAGAGAGAGAAAGAGAGGGAGGAAAGAAAAGACGAGTCACAGTAACATGGTCGGATAACTAGACGTAGAGCGCGCGAACAAGAGGGAAGTGTTCAGCGTGTGAGAGAATGCAAACAATGGTTAGAGGAGATTAAGAAAGAGAGAGAGAGAGAGAGAGAGAGAGAGAGAGAGAAAACCGAGCAGCGACAATTGACACAACCGTGTTCAGGAAGCATACCATTCTCCAGCTTCTATGCTCCTTCTCACTATTTCTCGTTTTCTCTGTTTCTCTCGTTGGCTGTGCCTATCTCTATCTCTCCCTCTTTCTTGCTCATTTTCCCTCGGACAAGAAATGAGAGCACACACATGAGGTTGCCTTGAGCACACAGTAGTTCATTTTTGTCTTGTCCTCATTCACTCTATCTCTGTTTATCTCCTTGTCACCTCTCTTTCTCCTCTCTCTCCCTCTCTCTCTCTCTCTCTCTCTCTCGCTCTCTCTCTCTTCCACGCCTTCTCCTGTATGCCCTGAAGCTCCTACAATAGTCTCCTGCTTCACCCCTGGTCGACAAGGCCTGAACAATGAAAGAAATGGCAAGATAAGTTTACAGGTGGCATGATCTAGTCTTCTTAGTCTCCATGCGCCTGCACCGCCAACATTATGTGAGTAAGCGACTTCTCTCTCTCTCTCTCTCCCCCTCTCTCTCTCTCTCTCTCTCTTGATTTCTCTCTACCGCTGTCAACCATAAAATACGAGGATTCAAAAAGGAGATACTTGTGCTTAAAAAAATCGAAAATTTTTGGATCGAGTACTATGAAATTTCGGAGAAAAAAGGAAAAATATATAATGATTGAAAGGAATGCAACAAATATTTGTATGGAATTTCCATGTGTCGAGAAACACAAAATGTCATCGAGACATCTATGTCATTTATGTATGTATGTAAAATTATCAGTCGAGTGGAGAAGAGTAGAGCAAACAAAATTCTGTAAAATAATATTAAATCGAAGATATAAAAGTTTTTTTTAATGCAAAATCAGTTATAACTTTGGAATATCCGTCAAGTTGTAGTTAAAGGAGGGCGATCACCGAAAAATTATGTGATATTTCAAATTGCCTCTCATTCGCACGTTCTATTTTCACGAAGCGTGTTTGGGAAACCTGCGAAATAGCACACGAGAATGAGAGTGAGCAATTCGAACCTGCATTTAAAAATATTTCTCGGTGATCGCTCTTCTTTAAGTTACAATTTGTGAAGAAATATCATGATTCGACATTTGTCATGCGAATGGTGCTGTGATCAGGGTTACGGAAGTAAACTACGGATTGCACTATGGATATGGTTCACGGATAGTTTAATGGATACAGGAAGCTCTATTTACGGATATACAT
This sequence comes from Allodiplogaster sudhausi, assembly GCA_945643635.1. Taxonomy (NCBI): domain Eukaryota; kingdom Metazoa; phylum Nematoda; class Chromadorea; order Rhabditida; family Diplogasteridae; genus Allodiplogaster; species Allodiplogaster sudhausi. The sequence continues at coordinate 819,033 of CALZFC010000051.1, forward strand.
ATCCCCATGGAGCAGAAAGTAAAAACAATCCCTATTTTATGTCCGGTGATATTTTTCTTTATATTTTTCTGTGTGTAGCAACACACTTATACATTCGTAGATAAAGGATGAATTAGTGTGTATGCAGGGAAGAATTCGAAAAAGGACGACCCGACATAAATTCCACATTTTTGCTAGTTCAATTATTTTCGCCCTTTTTCGATATCTAATAAGCTAGGACCTCTTACACACATTCTCCTTCATCCTCTCGCTCTCTCTCTCTCACTCTATCTTTCTCTCTCTCACTCTCTCAAACACACACACTCTCTCTCTCATTTCTTCTATATTGGATATCTACTTTTCTTCCTTTTCGTTTTTGCTTGTCTCTCTTCACTTCTGTAGCTTCCAATCATGCAGCGTTCTCATGTTCCCAACTTCTCTCTCTCCCCTCTCTCTATGTCTCTATCTCTCTCTGTATCTCTTTCCCTCTCCCTCTCTTTCTCGTGGGTTGCCCAACAGCCTGCAGATCAGGCAAACCGCTTATATTACCGTTGCGGTCTTCATATTTCCCTGCATTTGGCCCGCTGTGACCAAAACAATGGTGAAATAAAATATAAAGGAATTAATAATTAATAGAATTGCATCGGCCAACTGGGACAATTAATTGATTACGAATTCTTCTTCTACGTCCAATTTCGTTAAATTTCACTCTACCGAATTATGAGAATAAGTTTTATTCTTTTGTGAGTATGGTTTGAGCGCTGGTCAAAAGCGAAAGGAGAAGAACTTTTGAAAGTGATTCATGATTGGCAGAAAGCGGGTAAACTTGTACATGCTTATTCCTTGGATTTCTTGCTGCTTGAATCTGTGACGAGGTAGACATATCAAGTGACAAAATGTCGTACGCTCCACACAAGGAGATGTTTTCTATTTTTCCATATGTTCTTTGGTTCTTTTTCATCTGTCGTTGATCGTATGATCAGAAAGCGAGAGAGAGCGAGAGAGAGAGAGAGAGAGAGAGAGAGCGAGAGAGAGAGAAAGAGAGACAGGGGGACAAAGGGAGGGTAGAAAGGTGGATAGAAGAAACAGACAATGATATATGAAGAGAAAGAAATCAGTGGTTGCAGTAAGTGAGGAGACAGAATGATCGCCAGGGGTCGTCTCACCATCAGAATCTGCACGCGATGTGGCCCCTGACCCGTCCTCTCTGTCTCCGATGACTTGGCGAGACCCCGCTCTTCCTTCAGCTCTGATTTCCAATCTCATCACATACATATTTACAAATATCAGACAGAGATAGAATGCTTCCTCAATTACAAATAAGCTTATTATTGTTATAACTCAGAGATTCGATTCCGAGAGTTCTTCGAGAAGGTCAATAAAAAAAATAGAAGGGAAAAAAATTTCCCTTCTTTTGCTAGCTCAGCATAGCTACATACATATTTCTCGAGACCGTTCAATGTAGCCAGAACATCTTGCACCCTCTGCAATATTCGCCTCCCCCCCCCCTCTTCTAACCAGTCGGCTCCTGAGCACGTCGCAGAGAATGTAAGCTTAGACACACCGCACGCAATTCGCTAGACAGTGTCTAGCTTCAAGTTTCATAAGCATCTCTCTCTATCTCTATTCATAACTCTCTCTCTCTCTCACTCTCACTCTCTCCTTTACTCTTTCTCTTTCCCACTTCCCTCTGCCTCTACCTTCCTCGATCACCTCCTTTGTTCGACTCCTTCTCTCACGTTTCTTTCTTGTCCATATTATTCCACAATCGCTTCCGCAATAACCAAGCAGTCTCGAGAAAATGGCTCCTTACACAGAAGCTCCATTCTAGCAGTGTTTTTAATATTCCTTTTAAGTACTCAATTCAGTATTTTTGGCTAATTTTGCTTTCAGAATGGTTTAACTGTTACAATTCTTCAACAACTTATCGAATATCGTTTAGAAAATCTCTCGATGGCTTACAGTTTAAACTGTGACTAAAAGTGTACCTATGTAACATAAGCTGCTTGGCACAGAAGCGCAAAGTAGCCTGGAATTTAGCGCGGTATGAAGCGCAAGCCGAGACACTTCCTAATCGTCCAATCCCCGTACTTATCTTCGGAACATCGCGCTTCTGTTTATCCTACGTGTTCGGCTACTCTTTGAGAGAGAGGACGAGGTGAGGGGAGAGAGAGAAGCAGAGAGAATGCGAGAGCGCGAGAGAGAAAAGAAGAGAGGGAGAGAAAACGAGAGCAAAGAGAGAGAGAGAGAGAGAGAGAGAGAGAGAGAGAGAGTCTCCCTGCGGGCCATTTCTCTCTTATCTTTCCGCCTCCACGCTAATCAGAGCTACTTCACTTCTTCTTCTTCATCTTCCTGCATTCAAAAAGCCATCGAGAACGTCGTTCGGTCGGTTCACTCTTTCACACTCTTCAGGCTCAATCTTTTTCTCTGTCATATGGCTCCCACTGTCTGCAGCTATCCGTCTCTCTCTCTTTCTTTCTTTCGCTCTCTCTCTCCCTCTCTCTCTCTCCCTCTCTCTCTCTCCCTCTCTCTCTCTCTCTCTCTCTCTTTCTCTCTCTTTCTCTCTATCTCTGACACTGTTCTCCTGACCTGTCCATCCTCGCCGATTATTCCTTCTGAACCCCGCGCGAGGTGTCTTTTTTCGACGCCTTTCTTCAATCCTTGTTGTGAAAGTGTCCAAGGTGCAGAGAGTGGAGCGAGTTTCCGCGCGTTTGAACGATCAAGAAAAGGGCGCAGAAAGGAGAAGCAAGCCTTGAGAGATGCACTGCTTCCTTATGTGGCAAGACTCTCTTACTCTCTCATTCTCTCTCGACCTCTCTCACTTTTCCTCGCCCTCCCTCCCTCTCTCTCTCTCTCACTCTCTCGCCTTTTCTCTCACCTTTTCTCTTGAACACCGTTTGATCTTGAGAAACAGACAGCTCCTGCAACAATTTGCCCGACTCCACCGCTTCCTTCCCTTCTGTGAATATTTTTCTCTATTATTTCTTCAACCTTAATTTGCTATTCTTTTTAATAGATTTTAAACAATTTTTTGAACCATCATACATTTCGAACCGAATTGCATGAGAGTCAAAATTCAGCGCGAAACCAAAATTATAGATCAGTCTGACAAATGAGCATCATATATTAATTTCATAACAGGCGTTGAAGTTCACGATCGAATTTGTTGATTCAGAAGAATCCTTATCAAACCCTCACGCTTGTGTAAACCACCGGGTATTGTTTAAAAAAACTAAATATATAAACTTGGCTGTTTACTCTATATACATTCAAGTACTAGTTTATGCTAGAATTTATTGACTTTCTAATATACGAAATCAATATCATCATGTCCGTAAACGCAAGAAAACATGTATGATGTCCCATTTCTTTCATTCAACTTTTCGGTGATCGTTAAATTTGTGAAAAGGAATTTGAAACCAAACTTTCATGCTTTTAAAAAAGGGGAGGGGATAAGAATGTCCAGTGGTTGAAGATGAATCTGCTGCTGTCATTCCTCTCTCCTTCATTCTGGCCACGTCGTCGTCTCCTTCTCCACGTCTTCTTTCTTCTCCATTCGGCCATCGCCAACTCGGCCGCGCTGCTCAGTAATGGTAAGAAAACACATTCTGTAAAGAAACACGAAACTCAACAGTAATCTATTTGAATTTTCCTGACAATTGTCTCTCTAAAAGACACGCTCTCTCGCCCTCCTTTCTGGCAAAATGCGTTAATTACAGAATGAATTTATGGCTCCTTTAAAAGCAGCAGTTTTCATAAATGAACTTTTTTTCATACTTCTATTAACCCAAAAACTAAGTTTAGGAAAGTGGAAATGAAATAGCAAACTGAATTGTTGAGGCATGAGATTTCCATCCTTTGTTTATTAATAAAGTATCTCCTAGGATGGCAAGTCATAAATTTCCGTGTTTTGCATAAATTTGAAACTATACTAGAAGGAGATTCCATTTCGAATTTCATATAAATTTTAAACGATTGCATCCATTCCTAAACGCATAGCGCGTCGTGAATTCTGACCGTAAAAGATTAGCGGCGAGGGTATACGGTATGAATTTGAATTTGCCGCCTTTTGTTACAGGCGTGCAAGACCAGCTGAAGGAGTCGTCATTCGCGCCGCGTCGCCTGGCCGCGATGGGTTGGTCGCACGCCCTGCTGCATGCATTCAACCGACTGCTCGATGCTGTGCCCCCCGACCCGGCCACCATGCATGACCGAAGACGCGTCTCTTTCTCTGGCATGCTCTCTCGATCTCACACACACTCTCTCTCTCCCTCCCTAATTCTCTCTCTCTCTCTCTCTCTCCCTAACATTCATTAAGTCTGCCAATGTAATTCTGTAGCGTGAATGCATTTCATCTAGACTTGCCGTGGTTTTGCGCAGTGCATCACGTTAAAATCGTTGACCCCTTCCTCTCATTGTTGCTTACCTTGCGTGGTTGATATTATAACACAGCCTGACAGTAGATGTGAAGTGAGCTGACAAGAATAGCTTTCAGAAGAGATCAAAGATCAAAGCCATCTCTCTCTCCCTCAGGCAAGATGTTCGAGGTGTGTTCCTCGATTGTGGCCCCCTGCACGCCTCCGGCAGTGTGCGTGGATGGCATCTGCCTGCCGGAGGACGCGCCGACGCCCGTGATCGACGCGGCGCCCTTGCCGCTGTCGCTGCCCGCGCCGCTTCTTCTCAATCTTCCCGCCGGACTCCACGAACACTTCCCGAAGAAGGTTGAGCGAGTGCCTATTGTATTTTTATTGTAATTTAGCAAATTTAAAAAAAAATACAATTTTTTTTTGTTGGCTAAACACCGGTAATAAAGCTCGCTCAACAGGGCTGACAGTAATATGTACAGTCGTTCATATTATTGAGAGAAAAATGCCTAGGCGATCCTGATGTCGCGCGGCTCGCCGGCCGCGGCGTCTGCGCTCGAGGCGCGTCCGCTGACCGCGGCGGACGCCGGCGTCGACGACCCTCTGCAGCGGCCGCACGCCACCTCTGGCACGGCCAGCGAGAAGGCACCCAAGCTCTCCTCCTATCCCGCCCCTCTGCCCATCGCTCTGCCCCTCCCGCCCGTCTCTGATCCGCTTGAGCTGCACATCAAGCCAGTGCAGGTATTTTGTTCTTAATAATCTTTTGATTTTCTATTTTAATGAATTTCTAAGGAATTTCTTCTTTATATTTCAATAATATTTAAATATATCGGTCGGACTGCTTTAAACCAGAAATATTGTAACACAGATATCCTCAAATTGCATGTAATGAAGTAAAGCTTAGGCGCCGACAGAGTCTCCGATCCCTGTGGCGCCGGTGGCAGAGCCCTTGTCCCTGTCTTCCCGACCCGCCTCCGCCGTTCCGTTGCCGCCGGCACAGCCGCTGGCGTCGTACCTGACAGCAGTCCGTCTGCCGCCGATGCTCTCTCCGCCCGGCTTGCCCGCCGCGCAGCCACTTCGTCTGCCTTCTCAGCCGATCGAGAAGGCCTATGACTGCACGCCCAGATGCGTCGGCTCGGCGAGGTCAGCTCTGGCATAATATCACAGATGCGACTTTCAGCCTTCAGACTGATATATCCATAGAGTGTCTTCGCTCCCTTTCCGTGAAACATGGGGAGGAAGACGAGAGAGAAATATGTAAAGGAGCACTCAGATTACTAGTATATGTTTATTACAATATATTGTTCTGCTTATCAAATGGTTAAATCTTGCTTTAAATAATTATTTGTCTTCTTCTAATAATTAAAATACCCCCTCCATCAGATGCGTGACGGGCGCTTGCTACTGTCCGTACAACGAGGCGTACTCCACAGTCGACGGCTGCCCCCTCGGCGGACGCCATTCGCAGCTCGCCGCCCCCGCCGCCGTCGCCATCCAGAGCAAGCCGCCACAGGCACTCTTTCGCACACTATAAATAGACACTAAAATATTTAACCCCCAATTCTACAGTAACCCGTCTTTTATAATCAAACATTTACGAATACTATATGTGCATGTTGGTCATTCCTCTTCAAAAGTGGAAATTAAATCTCCCAACAAATCGCCGGTGACTGAAAGAAAGAATTGCACAGGCTCTCCCCGGCGGCGCGTGCGAGCCAGCCACCGAGTGCACGGGCGGCTCGGAGTGCGTGGGCGGCGTCTGCATCTGTCCGCCCGAGCTCATTCATCAAGGTTCAAATCCGTCCAAATGCGACACTTTTGCTGCTTTTATTTATTTTTTCTTTTTCTTGAATAAAACATTCTTTATTTTATTTAACTTTCGAAATACAGCACACTATAAATATAGTCTTTAAGAGTTGTATTCACCATATCTGTGTTGGAAGACGTCTTAGTTACTGGATAGAAATACATTTTACGCACGTACTTACCCTAGGCACTGTGTGCGTCTCGCGCGATCTCTACGGTGCTCTCTTCTTTTCCGATGCTCCACGACCGATGGTACGACTGCATTAAATGAGAGTCGCCATCTTCACCCCCCCCCCCCCCTCAGTCTTTCCTGATGCATTTCAACGGCATTCCAGATGATTGTCTTTCTGTCAATTAAGTTTTTTTTCTCCCTCAAAAAATCTCACAGTCTTTCTTGCTTTTCAATAGTCTTTATTTCTCTTTTACACGTATTTACTAAGTTCACCAACCTGGATATGTATGAATGTATATGGATGTCTCCTACCACTGGCTCAACGCTCCTCCTAACTCGTAGCATTATTGCTAATTCTTGCAATTAGCATAGTCCTAATTAATAATAAATTATGAATAACTGATAAACTACTTGGTTCGACCCGCAAGGAAAGCAGAAAGGGAGCTACATCTGAATAACTGGGGAGGAAGTGCGAGACCCGGAGGAACAAGTTCGGATGCTAGCCAAAAATTTATACACGACAATCAATCTTACAGTCCGCTAATTGGAAGAATCGTCCCGCAGATTGTGCTGCCTGTTACATTACAGAGATGAAATTTTAAAATAGTAAAAATTAATAGAAAAAAATCATCAAATTACGACCTTTGCTCTTTAAAAAAAACTTTTTGTTACTATTATTTCAGGCTATCAACGAATGTTATCATCGCGATTACCAACAAAGCTGGTGGGCCATTATAAAGAAAGTGCCCTTCAAATATTTTAAAAGTAGTTTACTTATCATTAACATTACATACATATGTATGTATATGCACACCAAATTTTTTTTAATCTACAAAATCTCGATCGAACTTGCATGCGATTCAAATTTGGGTACGAAACTCGGAATTGACCTCCACAAATAATTTATAATACTAACTACATTACCTCAACATGGATCAGGAACTCATCAACATGTCGTATTTATCAAGCTCTCATGGCTGTGTAAACCACCGGGGTTTGAACTGCTCAGATATTCAAGGTGTCAGTTTGTGCTAGCATTGATTGACCTTGTAATATTCAAAATCAGCATCGAAAGAGCAGTAAAACAATATGTCCCAATCAAATTTTTCGGTGATCTTTAATTTTTACGAAACTTAAAATTTAATCTACTATGATTTCTTCTTTTCACAAGCAATTTTGTTTAATAACAACGGTGATGAGGCATTCGAGTAAAAAAAGAGCACTTTATTCAGCATTACACACATTTGTAAATGCATGAAGTTATGTACATTAAAACGGAAGGCAACGAGACTTCATCAATATTGATTAGAAAAAAAAACGATACCGGCATTGCAATGAAGAAAAAGTGATACTGATGAAGGACTTGTAACAAATTATTGGTGCCAACTTGTGATCCTTCCGAGGAGCAGGCAATCATTTGGAACGATGCCAAATTTGTTAATACTGAATTTAGAGGAATTATAGCAACTTTGCATGGTTATATTAATAAGGATGCTTGTCAGTGATTCACTAATGTAAATTGTGAGCAGAGAAGATCAACTTTACAAACGTTTTAAAGAGAAATACATTTTCGAGAGGAGATATTGACTTTTGATAGGGGGTCTTTGTGTGAATATTCTTGGGTAACTTTCTCAAGCATCCCAAGCATCCTGAGGGCACCTTTCGAGCACCCCTTACGTGGACCTCTCGGAGGCGGCGTCCGAGTCGGTGCAGCTCCTCTCCGACTCCTCAGACGCCGTCGTCCTGCCGTCGTCGTCCTCTTCGTCGCTGAAGCAGAGATCCACTCCACTGCCGGCCAGCGTGATCGAGTAGTCCAGACGGACCGTGAACAGGGCGTGCGGGTTCGAGAACTGGAGCACGTACTCGCCTGCAGAGAGAGAGAAAGAGAGGGAGAGAGAGAGAGAGCGAGAGAGAGAGAGACAGTGAGAGAGTGAGGGCGAGAGAGCGTGTGAGAGAGACATGAAGAGAGAAGAGAGGGTGAGCAAATTTAGAGAGAGACAGAGTGAGAGACCGAGAGAGAGAGAGAGAGAGAGAGAGAGAGGGAGAGACAGGGAGTAACAGAGAGAAGTCACGAGAAGAGCGACAGAGAGAAAAGAGTTAGATTGGAAAGTGAGGATCAAGAAAGAGGCAGCTGACCAGTCGGCAAATCATCAAGCGCTCCTTCCTCGGGCAGTTTTGGTGTGGCGAGGCGAAGACGAGGGAACACCATGTCGAACTCGTCCTTCAAATAATTGGAAATGAGCCAATATATTTCCTCTCCATTTTCTTTTCTCGCTTCCGCACTTTCTCTATCTTTCCCTTTGTCAGTTTCTCCTTCTCTCGCTCTGTCTATTTCACCCGTTAATCTTCCTCCTCTTTTCTTCTTCTCTAAATGGTCTCTTTATCTGCCATCTCTCCCCATCTCTTTCTCACTCTCTCTCTCTCTCTCTCTCGTACTCACACCATTCGTGTAAATGTGGAAGTCGAGCTCGCCACTACTCAAAAAGTCCCAGCAGAGCGACTGGCCGGCGAGCACTGCGATAGGCAAGCGGAAGACCTCGTGTGGCATGAGGTCCTGCAAGGAAGAATCGATTAGGGATTACGGTAGATGCCCGTAGCAACCGGCGGTTTTCATGCTTATTTTAGAGCTAATCTCTATACCAACACGCCCATTGAATATGCTGTCCTTGCATAAATATGTATGGTGCTCAATGCAGCCATTGTACGGAGTAGCAGATGCACTATGGAGATAGCATACTCATTAGTCTTCCATTTCAGGTGTGACCGTATCCCAGTACAAACCTTATGCGAGGGTCGTGCACGTGTCGCGCCCCTTGTCTTGTAGTGTTGCATGGCCTGGTAGTGGTCGAGGCTGGTCATTCTCTTCCGGAAGGCGCAGCCCGACTCGTCTGCGCCGCTGATTCGGTCGTTCACGAACTCGCCTGCATTCATTTTTTGTGGCAATTTTCAAGTTTTATGAAATAAAATTATAAGGTTTCTTCTGAGAGAATTAAATAGTTTTGAACATTCTATACGACATTCATAACAACAGGTTTGATACAGATGACGCTAAACGAAGAGTGAGAGAGAGAAGAGAGAGATAATGGAGAGAAAAAGGTCGAGAATGCGAGAGAGCGAGAGAGTAAGAAAAAGGAAGTAAAAAGACCACCGACCGCCGAATTCGGCCGGTAGAAAGTGACGCGGTAGCTGGCGAGCGAGCTCCTTGAAGCTGCCCTCGTTCACCACCTGGTGGTGAAGCAAAACGAAAATTAACGACAATATTTTTAAGCAAATATATTTAAATGAATAAAAAACGATTTCAAGGATTGATTATTATTGGGATGAAGTGGAAATGAAATTATTTTTGTTGATAATGTTGCCCAATTTCATTTCCAAGCCACCTCGACGATTCGGCTGTTTCTCTCGTTGATGAAGAGTCGCGTCAACTTCCAGAGGACATTCGCCATGCGAGGAGGATTCACGATGAAGACGCGCTGAACCGTGTCCGGGAACCTGCATATTCGGTATTTGCACTTTTCTATCTCTCTTTGTCTGTATCTCTCTCTCTCTTCGCGCTCTCTCTCTCTCTCTCTCGCTTACTGCCCATCTCTCTGTCTTATTTACTCCCAGCCATCTCTGTCGCTTTCGATTTCCCTATCTTCTCCTCTCTCTCTCTCCTCTCTCTCCCTCTCTCTCTCTCTCTCCCTCTCTCTCTCCCTCTCTCTTTCTCTCCGTCTCCACCAGTTCTGCCACATCTCGGCGCGCAGCTGCCAGAGCTTCAGATAGCCGGCAGATGGATTGAGATAGTCGGTAACGTTGATGGCGGAGAGGTCGAAGATAACTATGAACTGCACCGGGCACGGACAGGACGGCTGCGCTTGCTCACGTCTGGAAAACAGAGAGAGAGAGAGAGAGAGAGAGAGAGAGAGAGAGAGAGAGAAAGAAAGTGAAAAGGAAAAGAGAGAGAGAGAGAAGGAAAGTGAAAAGGAAAAGAGAGAGAGATAAAGGAAGAGAGAGAAAGACGTGAGAGACGATAATGGAGCTGCTGAAGAGAAAAGAGGATATAGAGACAAAAAATTACGATATGAAAAGCCGATAATGGCAAAAATAAGATAGAAATTATTGTCAGGTACATGCAGGTAAATAAAATTTGAACTTAATACTCATTTGTTTAACTTTGTCTATTCTCTTCCATATTGTACTTGAATGGGATATTTGATGATTGGCCTGACTTGAGAATTAGCTGCTGGAGCATCTCAGAGTATCCGAAGCAGTGCATTAAGTAATCACTCGTCTTCAGCGTCCGAATTAGCTGGCAAAAAGTGTTTTTACCTCTCTTTTTTTTGAACGGAACAAATGTAACACAATGAAGTATGTATGTACATAACTGCTCTGAATCCAGCTCACAACTTCACACACATAAATAACTTTCATAATGTGAATGAATTGCTGGTATGTACATACATATGTATAAATAAAATAAATTATAAAAAGAAGCTAAATATGCACCTCTTTTGGCTGCGCCCACGCCCTCTCCACGAGAAGAAAGGCGTTATGTTCGTCTGACCAGACCGAGTCGAGCAGGCAGCAGTGGCCGATGTAAGCCAGGTACTGCGAGATGTCGGCGCGCGTGAAGAAGCTGGGAAAAGGGTTATTATTTCTTACTTTATTTCTTTTTATTTCTTACTTTATTCATTATTTATTGTCGATCCAATTAATTTGAATGCGAAGAGGCAATAATCAATATATCAATTTTATCAATCTATTGATTACCTCTTCACAATAACATTTATTGATCTAACAAAAGAGAAATAAAGAATAGATCTCAATAAAAAATGTTTGAAACTCGTCTTCAAACCGTTGCGGAAAGTCATCGCCAACGAAGCCGGCGGCCTCTCGGGAGCTGACGTACTCGCGGAAGTGCTAAAGGACTCTTTTTATGTATTTTTTTCCCTTCTAATAAGTATTCGCAATAATTTTTAAATGTGTAGCAAAAACGCGCTTATGCTCCTTTTTCGCCTTATGCTGAAGACTCGTCGCACATTTTCAAAGGAATTTCTTTTGTTTGCTTCCTTCTTGTTTTAACGCGTTTCAAATAAGATAGAAAAGAGAAGTAGTTACATATAGAATGGCGTCGAGATCTCCTCCGTGTCCCCTGAGCCATCGCAGCAGCTGAAGGGGCGTGTCGAGGTCGGCCGGAATGCCCGACGGCAGACGCGCGTGCAAATGGGAGCGCACGTGACGGATCGCCTCCGACTATTTTATTTATTTTATTCATTCATTGATTTATTGATTAATTTACGAACTGATTGATGTATGGAATGATAGTTTTCCTTTTTTTACTTTTCACCACTTTATTCAATATTCGTTTCATGCGCAAATTTTTACCGAGGAAAAAGTGACAAATAAAAGATTTTGTAAGAAGTGAAAACCTCGGCGATGCTTGGCGCAGGCGCCGCATGTGATGCGGTCATTATGTAGAAGAAAGAAGATCGGAGAAAGGGAGAGACGCAGAGAAGATGGAGAGAGCGTAGAGAGAAAGAGAGATAGAGTGGTCAAAGCTGGCAGATGATGATCAGGACGTCTCACTCGATAGACATCTTCCCATCGACTATTTCGCGCAACAAAGCTGGAAATGGCATCAAAATTGGAGTGATAAAGTTGTTCATAGGAGCAAATATATCCTAGCGACATTCCGGACATTCTGTTGAACGTAACAATTCGAAACAATATTGTGCTAATTGTAAGCGAGAGAGAGGTTGCGACGAAGCATAAATGCACAACAAAGTGTGTGGAAGCAAAAAACAAATGAGAAGGATAAGAGAATGAACGTTGATGAGGAGTACTGGTTTCACTTGTGGAAAATTCTACTGGTTGGATAATTTAAACAACTAAATGTACATAAAAGAGAGAGAGAGAGAGAGAGAGCGATAGGAATCAGGAAGTATAAATTGGCCGCCCAGTCAGTACAAGCCATTGGCACTGTCTGGCAAGAAATGCCACCTCCAACGGCGAAGTGCACTCCTGCCATACGATAATTACCTTGCGAGGGTGCTTCTTCTTCTTCTTTTTCTTTCAGCCTGTCTCTCTCACGTTCCCCCTTTCTCTCTAACTCTCTCTCTCTCTTTCTCTCTCTCTCTCTCTCTCTCTCTCTCTCTCCTCTCTCTCTCTTTCATTCTACCTCTCTTTCTCTTTTTTTTAATCCTCTCTCAATGTCTTCCTTTTAACCTTCCACCTCTCTCTCCCTCCCCGCTCACTCTCTCTCCCTTACACTCTCTCTCTCAGTCTCTCTCTCTCTCTCTCCCTCTCTCTCTCTTTCTCTCTCTCTCTTACTCGACAACTTCACACTTCAGCAAGTACAGTAAAGAAAATGGCATGCGAGGTCGAAATTTAAACATTGAAAGCATTACTCTTTTTTTAAATTAAACTTTGAGAACATTAAAAAAAGTGAGAAGATAAAATGAAAGCTGAAGTGGAAGAAATCTCGAATGGAGAAGGAGAAAATATGAAGTCAAGTACCTGGGAAGCAAAGTAAGTAAGGGGAGAAATGAAAGTCATGCGAGAGCCATCTAACGATTGAGTTGGCATGTGCAACTCGCCAAATTGACTCTCATTCTGGGGGTGGCAAGAGTGTTCTTGGGAGGAGATTAGTATGTAGGTGCATTAGACTGCGTGGCAAATAAGGAGAAATATCAAAATGCACAGAAATAGAGAGAACGAGAGAGAGACAAGAGTGAGAGGAACAGAGACAGAGAGATACAGAGCAGAAATTTGATATAAGAAAAGAAAGAATGGAGTGATATTAGTGCGTCGTTAGAAAAAAAAACTTGTAAAGTCGCAGCGAAGGGAGTGTACAGTGGCTCAGAGAGCAATTGTTGTTATTGTCTAGTGGCCAGCACGGCAAAACAGAACAGAAACGGGTGTAACGGAGAAGTGGAGGAGGGTTGAAAGAGAGGAGAGAGAGACAAATGTAGACTGGCAGGGGCAACTTGGTGATGGAAGAGAGAGGGAGAGAGAGAGAGAGAGAGAGAGAGAGAAGGATAGAAAGAGAGAGAGAGAGAAGGAGAGAAAGAGAGAGAGAGGGAGAGAAAGAGAGATAGAGGAAAAAATGCACACGTGGAGAGCACCTGCTTACTCTTCGCCCCCACCGCATCCTCGAATCCGGACTCTGCCAGCCGGTGGCAAGCGACTGCCACGCCTCATAAGCAGAAGCGAACGTTTCCAGTAATGGGTGTGGTCTGAGAGAGTGAAAGAGAGACAGAGACAGAGGCAGAGAGAGAAAGGAACAGAGAGAGAGAAAGAGAAAGAGAGAGAGAGAGAAAGAGAGAGAGAGAGAGAGTGGGAAAATACAAGGGAACGCATTGCAGATTTCCATAAGATTATAGAGAGGAGGAAAGTTGGTAAAAAGCACTAGGAGGAAAAGCTCGTGTCTGACATCAGGGAAGAAGCGGTTGAGGTACGGGGAAGCGGGTATTTCTGGTGAAGTGGACTGTTGAAAGCAGCTCCCAGAAAGCCCTACATTCAAGTGTCCGTACATGTTTTCGACTACAAGCTCTCTCTCTCTCTTTCTCTCTCTCTATTTCTTTCCTCTCTTTCTCTCTCTCAATCTCTAAGTCTCTCTCTTTCCCCTCTTTCTAAGCAAAGTGGGGAAATTCGAAACTCTCCACCGGCCCCTTCTCAGGTAAAGGGAATGATGCTAATCAAGGCAGAAGAGGTGTTCAAGCGAATCTGAGTGAGGTGTAAAGTCTGATTGCGAGGTAGAGAGCAAAAAACTATGCAGAAGGACAGAGAGAGAGAGAGAGAGAGAGAAATGAGAGAGAGAGAGGTTGAGAGACAGAGTGAGAGCGATCAAGAGGGAAAGTGAAAGGCACGGGCATGAAAAGTGAAAATTGACAAAGAAGAAAGAGCAGAAAGTTCCGTGATGTGATCACGTTTCTTCGTCCTCTTTCACACGCCCTCTATTGGTCATTCTCGCTTTTGTATGTGGAGTGTCCCGGAGTCAAGAATGCAAAGAGACTACGTTCTTCCCTCTCTATTTCCTTGATTTTTTTTTAAATCTCTCTCACCTCTCTCTCTCTCTCTCTATTTCTTTCACTCCCTCTTTCTTTCTCTGATCTCTCTCGCTCACGCTCTTGACTCCCGCGTCCTTGCGAATGCGACCCCGTCCCTTTAATTCCTGAAATTTGCCTCCGGTCGTTTGAGGGCGAGCGAATATGCGACAATTATGCCAATTCCTGCGGAGAGGCGACTAACAATGCTGGCGCCTGCGGGAAATGGGGCAGAAGGATGGAGGGAAAGAATTGAAAGGGATAGATGGACAGAGCTAGAGGGAGAGAACGAGAGGCTGAGAGAGAGAGAGAGAGCGAGAGAATTAGGCAGATTCATATAAAACTTACGAGATTCAGAAACCTTGCAAAAGAAGTGACATGAAAGAGAGCGATAATTAACAATAGAATGGGTTCCTCGCTCAAATCATGGCTGGATGCACCAGAGTGAGAAGGAGAATGCGAGGTCGGATAAGAAATTGAGAAAGATTGTGATGGAGGAACAGAGAGATCATGTGGATATCGTGGAGAAAGAGACACGCAAAGGAAATGAGAGAGATAGAAAAGAGAGCGAGATAGAGAGAAAGAGAGAGAGAGAGCGATATTGATAGAGAGCGTAAGAACGAGCCAAAGAAAGAAGGAGAGAGAGAAAAAGAGGTATAGCGATCAGGTGGTTAGGATTCAATGAATTTCGGACCAGGATAATCATATGGGAAAACGACAAGCCGCTTATGCTCATCCATTCATATGCTGCAGGGTAAAAAACTGCTTCATATGGTTAGAGGAAGAGGGAGAGAGGGGGGAGAGACGGGAAGAGAAAGAGAAAGAGAGAGACGGGGGGGGGGGGTTGGAGAAAGGAGAGGAAAGAGAAAGAGATCGAGGAAATGATTGGTATCGAGGATCATAAATTGCTATGTAGAGGAAAATGGAAAGAGGGAAGCAGAGAACGAGAGGGAGAGAGGGAGAGAGGGATAGAGGGAGAGAGAGTGAGAGAGGGAGAGAGAGAGGGAGAGAGAGAGAGAGGGAGAGAGGGAAAAGGGAGAGAGAGAGAGATGAAGAAAGAGAGAAGCCTTTTCTTCGACCGCCTTGCTCGCCCAAGCAAATCGCCTGACAACAATGGCAGGAGGCGACAGCAACGATGATGGCAATAAAAAGAGAGCCTCCCCTTCTCCGACTCGTTCACGCTATCGCACACCATCCATGCTATTCAGGCGAGGCGAAAAGCAGGGAGACATTCTTTTTTCTCTCTTTCTCTATGTCTCTGTCTCTCTCTATCTCTCTCTCTCTCATTACATACATACCTTTGAAATTCACAGACGTTTGCTTCTGTTCACGCCCCGGGCAAAAGTTTGCCGATCCTCCAGCCTACGGCGGTAGAGAAGAGATGAATGATATCGCTAGCATGTTTCATTCTCGCACTCTCTATCTCTATTTCTCTCTTTCTCCCTATTTCACTCTTACTGCCTCTCTCTTTCGCTTTCGCTCTCCCTCTCTTTTCTCCCGCTCTTTCTCTCTCTCTCTCTCTCCCTCTCTCTCTCTCACTCTCACAGCAGTCGCTCTCACCTTTCCGCTATAGATACACATAGGCGCGAGTGTGCCTGGCAAAGCCAAACATCCACGGAACAATATCGTATGATATCCCCAGCTGCTTCGAGCCATGCGCATTTATGTCAATGCTTGAGAGCACGAATAAAAATTAAGTTAAAACTAAGTAGAATTTTACAACAAAACATACTTAGATGTAATTCATTATGGATTTAGAACACCGGTGGTTTGCATTCTACATACTTATGACGAAAAACAGAAAGAGTGAGGGAGATGTTTTTGTTTCGTGCTTTCTGCATTATTTTGTATATGATCAAAGTTATAAAATGCCTCTCTTTGTCTCTCCTTCTCTTTCCTCTCTTTCATTCATCCCTCTCCATCCATCCCTCTCTCGCTCTGCCAATTCTCTCTATATGGCTTCCTTATCTCTTAATCTCTCTGTCTCTCCTCTTCTCATAACTGTAGCAAACGCCAACAAAGCAACGGTTCAAGTGTGCACAGACGCGCCACGATCTGAAGCTTTGACAGGGAAGCAGGAGCTCATTTCTGGCCAGGGAGTGAATCTGATATGAGGCAGAGAGGAAGCTGATATGTACTTGAGAAAGAAAGAATGACGGAAGGAAAATAGGGAGAGAGAGAAACAGTGAAAAAGAGAAAGAGATGAGAGAGAAAATGATAGGATTAATATTATAACGACTTTACCTTCTTACTCATGGAGGTTTACGAACATTCAACGGTATTAGTGATCAGGAATAGCAATTGCTACTTAAGTAAACGAGGAAGCTGAAATTATAATGATGAAGGTGGGAGCACAAGCAAAAAGAACAGCGATCACTGATCGTGAGATGGATGAGAGAGAGTGAGAGAGAAAGAGAGAGAGAGAGAGAACGTAAAAGATGGAGAGAGAAGCAAGAAAGAGTGGAAAAACTTGCAACTCCTTTGTACAAGTTTATAAACACAGACGCCGCAAAGGAAAATATGGGCTGACAAGCACAGAAAGACACATCGAGCTTGAGAAGTTGTCAGAACGGATTACCACTTTATTTTCTCCCTCTCACTCTCTCTCTCTCTCTCTCTCTATCTGTCTCTCACTCTCTCTCCCTCTCCTAATCTTTCTCCCTCTTCCTTATTCGAATCTATTCAGAATAAATGTCTATCAAACGAAATCAAAACTTTAAATCAGTCACTCATTCTGCTCTCTCTAGTTAGCTCAACAGACGAAAAAAGGCGATCCACGATGAACTAAATAATTGTTAACTGGACAAGCCAAAATGTAGGGACAGAATGACAAGAGAAACAGCCATGGAGGGAAAAAGAGAGAATAAAGAGAGAGAAATAGAGATAGGTTAGAGAGAGAGAGAGAGAGAGAGAGAGAGAGAGAGCGATAGTGCGCAAAGAATGAGAAAAACAGAAATGTACATATCGGAGAGGATAAAATGGGAAAAAAGTGGAAAATACCGCGTGCTGGGAATACGCACACAGATACACGCTGGGCTCGATGTCAGCGAGGTCGTGAGAACGTGAAGGAGAGGGATCTCTAAACAGAGAGAGAGAGAGAGAGAGAGAGAGAGAGAGATAAGAGAAGAGAGATATAGACAGAGAGACAGATAGAGAGACAGATAGAGAGAGAATGAATCAGAGAGTTGGAGAAAACAAGACGAATAAAAAAGAAGCCGGGCGGCACTAGCGGCGTCGACTCGACAGACGACACACGGACGAACAGATGACGAAGGAAATTGAGACCGTGACGAGAGAGGGAGAGAGCGGGAGAGAGAAAGAGAGTGGGAGAGAAATGGAAAAGAGAGAAAGAGGTGAAGGAGAGAGGCAGACATGGAAAGCAGAGGAATGATAGAGAACGAGAAAGAGACATAGGAAGAGAGAGAGAGAGAGAGAGAGAGAGAGAGAGAGAGCGCGCGATCCGGTGGCTTCTCACGAGGCACACGACACGGAGGAAAAAGCACAAACGAGACCGGTGCAAGCGCCAAAAGCCTTGAGGCAGAGCGAGAGGAGGAGGAGGCTTGCAAGGATCCATCTTGTAGAAGATGTGGAAAAGGATTTCGCAGGGGAGAGTGAGAGAGAGAAACGAGGGGGAAAGACAGAAAAAGTACGCATTGACGAATGAAGAGACAGAGTCTTCTACTTGCCCTTTCTGGAATGGTCTGACCTGATAAGCTTTCCGCTCTGGAATGTCGTTCTGTAACGTTGGCTCTCCAAGGTCAATGTCAAAGCAAAACCCACCAGGCGGATAAGGAGAAGATATATGCACCTAGGGGCGCTGTGAAGGACAACGACGTTGCTGGAACAGAGATGAGGAGAGAAAGAGAGAGAGAGGGCAGAAAAGAGAGAAACGAAAGACAGAAGGGATTGTGAGAGGTGAAAAAGATGCATAGAAATTGTAAATAGAACGAGTGTTAATGCAGCAGCGATCTACAAATCCGTAATATCCGCTTAATTTCGGCTGTTATAACGACACTTCCGGTTGCAACCACCACAACACATTCTGGTCAGGGTTGACACCTTCGCTGCTTACCATGAACAGGCCACTCGCTGCAGGAGATCCCACCTGACCGGTCAAAACTAGTATTGTTTCAGGGAGGGGATAATGAGAATCCGGCTGGAGGGAATAGATCACGTTATATCAGTTCTCTCTCACTTTCTCTTCCTCTATCTCTCTCTCACTCTCTATATATTCCTCCCGCTCTCTCCCACTCCCTCTCTCTAATCCATCCTCTCATGTATCATGCAAAAGAGCCCATTTATTGACGATCTGAACTGCTTTATAATCTGTCTCTCACCACCGAATAGGAGCGTGGACATCGAACAACTGTCAAAGAGGAAGGGATCGGACAAGTTCGCATGAATAGCTGCCAACAACGTGATCGAGAAGTGGAAATGCTCATCAACCATCTACTTTGTTACCAAAAAGTGAGAAGGAAGCTGGAGAAAGAGAAACAATGATAAGAAAGAAAGAAAGCGTATCCTAGAGACGTCAAGAGAATTAGAGAAAAGATTCAATGCCAGAGAAGTGGCCTTCCTAGCCAGAGTTGGCGGCACTCTTGAAGGAGTCGTGCAGAGAAAAGCGACAGAGAAAGACGGAGAGAGAGAGAGAGACGGAGAGAGAGACAGAAAGAGAGAGAGCAAGCCGCGCAAGGAAGCAAACGGAACGGGGAGGAACAATTACCGAGCAAAGCTATCGGTCTCCTTCTTACCAACCGGTGCTACCTCAAACAAGGAACAGATTTTGGGCTGAGTGCTCGAATGAGAGAAAGAGAGTCAGAGAAAGGGAGAGTCAGAGGGAGAGAGAGAGGCAGAGAGAGAGAGAGAGAGAGAGTCAGAGGGAGATAGAGAAGCAGGGAGAGAGAGTGAAAGAGAAGCAGAGGGTATTTAGCTACTAGCCCGGCAAGGACAACAAGGCTCCTATTTTTTCTTTGCCCATAGGCCTTTTCCTTGCCTTGACTTGTTAAGAGGAGTTCTGAGAGGAACCATTTGTTCGGACAGAAAGGAAGAGAGAAATCGGATCAGAAAGGAGAGAGAAAGAGGATCAGAGAGGAGAGAGAAAGAGGATCAGGAGGAGAGAGAAAGAGGAGCAGATAGGAGTGAGAAAGAGGACCAGAGACGATAGAGAGAGACAAAGAGACAAAGACAGAGAAGGGCAGAGAGTTTCGAGAATGGTCGGTAAATTAACTAAGATTTGGCGCTAATGTAATCAGATGGCTGTATCCGCAGTCTGAAGTGAAGAACATGTCATAGAATATAGTGGACGAGCCAGGAGGAGATAGAAAAAGAGACAGCGAGGGGAAAACAAACATCCAGAAAGAAAAAGAGTGTAGAAGAGAGAGAAACAATACATAATTAGAATGGCATTTCTCTCTGGATGACATTACAAAATGGCATCATATGATAAAAAAAAGTATATAAAATATGAAGAATACAAAGAAAATACAAACGAACGTGTCAAGTAAACATTCAACGAGGAAAAGAAGCGGAGACTGCTGATTGCCACTTGACCCCAAGGCAGAATATCTTTATTGTGAGCTTTATCTCTCTCTCCCTTTCCTTCCCCTCTCTCTCTCTTTCCCTCTCTCTCTCTCTCTCGCCTCTCTCCTTCTCACCGCATTCCACCACCCGCCTCAACCTCAATGTTTGCGAGAGATAAATGGTAGAGTTGGGCGGATAATCATGCTGTGGATAACTCGTGTGTGTAATATCCAGTTATATTCGCTGGTTTCGTTGCGACGAGGTCATGGAAGAGTTGTAGAGAACCACGCCGGAAGGGGGCAGGTCACGAGAAGTAGAGCAGATCCTTGCAGCATGGGGACATCACAGAACGAGAACAACGAAGAAGTAACTGTTGGGAGAAGGAGAGAGAGAGAGAGAGAGAGAGAAAGTGAGAAAAAGAGAGTGAGAGAGATTGAGAAGGAAAGGGAGATTAAGAGAGGGAGGGAGGGAGAGAAAGCAAGCCGAGACAGAAAATGAGCAAGACAATGCAAGAAAGAGATATGTATTATTTTATAGAACTTTTTTTTTATCCAGACTATTCGGTCTTATTGGACGACAATGGTAGCAAGGAATCATGTGAACCTTAAGAGAACACGAAATTTTTATCTCTCTCTCTCTCTCTTCTGCCACCTTCTCTGTTCTTTCAATGGTCTACATTTGTTCCTTTTCGAATTGGAAGTTGATCCGACAACGTTAAAAGTTTCTTCCGCCAAAGGAGGCGAGAATCGCCGCTCGTAAGGGGAATACGAGCTTTTGATTGTACAGCCACTGCGGAAAGAGGGAGAGAGGAGAGAGAGAACTCCAGCAGATAGGAAGTGAGAGAGACAGAGAGAGACAGCCTGTATGATAGAGTACGAGAACGAAGGAGAGTTCGAGAAAGATAGAGAAACTACATATCATAAGAGTGCAAAACACGTCTTCTCGTGAACACAAGTATCCTTGTTTCTTTTTCTGTTCCACTTAGCAAGACATAAGTGCCGAGGAGGAGGAAACGAGAGTGAAAAAAGGGAGAGAGAGAGAGAGTGATTGATGGAGAGCGAGAGAGATAGAGAGAGAGAGAGCGAGAGAGAGAAATTAAGCGAGTGAAAAAAAAAGATGGGAACGAAATTTAACAAAGAGTAATTGAACATCTTATTATGAAAAAATAAAAGAAAATAAAGCCGTACTTGTTGAGAATAATTTATTAGTGTTTAGGAGAAGAAGTGAAGAAGGAGATAAAAAGAGAGTTCAATGGCGAGACATGAAAGACGATGGAAGTGGAGTGGGCAAACATATGTATAACAGAGGAATAAAGAAATTAAAGAAGAAGAACAATAAAGCGCATACGAAGGAAGGGAGAGCAGACGAACAGAGAGAGAACGATCGAGGTAGAGAGAACGAGAGAGATGGAGAGATGGAGAGAGAGGGTGAGAGAGAAGAGAGCGAGGGTCAGAGAAAGTAAGAAGCAGCCGGAAATCGCGTGTGAACAGTCTGCCCCGTCGGCGTATCGGAAAGCAAGCCTACAGCAAAGTGCCTTCAACAGGACTCTGAATTAGAGGGGAGGGAGCGAGAGTGGAAGGAGAGACAGAGACAGAGAGAGAAGAGAAAGAGAGAGAGAGAGAGAGAGAGAGAGAGAGAGAGATAGAGAGAGAAGAGAAAGAGAGAAGAGAGAGAGAGAAGAGAGAGAGAAAAGAGAAAGAGAGAAGAGAGAGAGAAAAGAGAGAGAGAGAGATACAGCAATTGAAAACGAGATCTGCCACGCGGAGACAATTGGCGTAATCGAATGGTTCATCAGGAAGCGCGCAATTCCCCCTCCTCAATTCTTGTCTTTCTACTTCTGCCCCGTGGCACAGTCTTTTCACTGGCATTCTCGCTCTAATTGGATCATCATTTATTTTCTCAGAAGAAGTTACACAGGGGATTTTTTTCATGTTTCCAGTATTTCCAATGGTAAATGACTACAGAATAAAAGGGAAAATCCGTTCATTGAACAGTTTTTGCAGCTGTTGCTGCGACCATTGACGATTTCATTTCACACCCACAATCAGAGAAAGAAAAATCATGACCCAACAACATGAAGCATCTTTTTCACATTCCTCTCTCTCTCTCTCTGCATTTCTCTATCCCTAGCTCATCACAATCCCACGTCTCTCGCTAAACGAAAGATGCGGAAACTATATTATCAAACGATCTTTACAGTATGTACATAGATGTGGACAGAAGGACTTTGCAAGATCTAGGGCAGTTCATTGAATAAGGTAAGCTAACATTGTGTAATGTGGGATTCTTTCTCCTTCTCTCAGTCTCCGCATTCCCTCTTTCTCTCTGTCTATATCTATCTCTCTGGTTTCTTCTCCCTCTCTATCTCTTTCCGTCATGTTCCAGTCGTTCCTTTCCAGTTTCACAGTTCACCACTGAGCGTCTCGTTGCCCGTGGCTGACCTCCTCGTGTATGTTTTCTGTCTCACTGATCAACGCGCGAATTTCCCTGGACGTGGCGCGAGAGCGGAAAGGCCACGGAGAAAACAGGCAGAAGGCGAGAGAGTGAGAGGGAGAAAGAGAGAAAGAGAGAGATAACGAGAAAGAAAGAGAGTGAGAGAGATGGAGACGGTTGTGAGGAACGAGATAGAAGAAAGAAAGCAGCTATGAGCACATGATTGACGCACTAATATTTATTTACTTATTTATGTTAAGAAAATATTACTTTAGAAAAAAAATAACAAAGACAAAGCTAAAGATATGAAAAGGAATGGATTGTAGCTTTCTTGCTATTTCATGTGCATTTGAGAAATACCATTAGAAACAGAATGCAGAGAGACAGTGAAATCCGGACAGTGAAAGAGGGAGAGAGAGAGAGAGAGAGAGAGAGAGAGAGAGAGAGAGCGAGTAAGCAGACTAAAGTAAGCTTACGAAGGCACTCATCCACGTATGCTAATGCGTTCAAGGTAGAAGAGGCCTAATAGAGATAGCCTCCCCCCCCCCCCATCCGAAGGGCAGCGACACCGGAACCGACCCCTCGTTCCATTTACAGTGGGGTACCACTGATTAGGCGGAGCAGATGGCGGAAGGCAAGGTCAAGGCTCTTTATGATTCGCTTTTGGTTAGCGGAACAGTTTTTCCTTTCATCCGGGGCCCTAATATTTGCAGAATCAAGATATTTCTGGGTTAAAATGGATATTCTGTTGTTATTGTTATGATTGCCATTAGTATATATTACGGGTACAGTACCTTAGCAACGGGGTTGAACGATTGCAAAGTGTTAGCCCTTCTTATCATTCGAAGATGATAAAAAAGATAAGTTTAAACTCGCCCTGAGAATTCCATGGCAGCCAAGGAATGTGTGACTCAAATGGCATACAAGCCGAATTCGGAATAGCGGTCTCGTCATTGTGTCGATAGGTGAAAGGGTTCAAAGAGGAGGGAGAGAG
Source organism: Allodiplogaster sudhausi (assembly GCA_945643635.1). Classification (NCBI taxonomy): domain Eukaryota; kingdom Metazoa; phylum Nematoda; class Chromadorea; order Rhabditida; family Diplogasteridae; genus Allodiplogaster; species Allodiplogaster sudhausi. The sequence goes on from CALZFC010000051.1 coordinate 842,328, forward strand.
AGAGAGAGAGAGAGAGAGAGAGAGAGAGAAAGACATAGAGAGAGACATGGAAAGTGAAAGAGGGGGGGGGAGTCACCGGGAAGGAGATGGAGAGTATGAGAGGAATACTGAAACAGAGAAAGAGGGAGAACGGGATAGAGAGAAAGAGAGAGAAGGAGCTAGAGAGAGCGAGAGAGTGAGAGAAAGAGAGAGAAACAAGCCTCCACCTAACCAATCCCCCTCGTTCCACGCGAACCCTCAACCATGATTCCCGTAGAGCGTCTCCGTCACACACATCAAAATCGGTCGCCGCACCTTCACATCCCATTTACCGTAGCTCTCTCTCTCTCTCTCTCTCTCTCTCTCTCTCTCTCCTCTGTCTCTGTACCTCTCTCTCCTCTCTCTCTCCCCTACTGGCTTCCTAACCCATCTACGTCCTTCGTCATTTCATATGTCTATCTCCCCAACAGTTCTCTTGGCTAATTCCAAGTTGATAAGTGTGAGACATCAAAGATCGAAAAATATGGCAGTAATGAGGAGCTTGAAACGGTTTTCGGACAGACAAATTTGGGATCAAATCACTTCGTATGAAAATAAACAACTGTAGCTGCAAGGTAAAGGAAGGAAGAAGGGGTTAGAGTGAACGAGAGACAAGGGAAAGGAAGAGAGATAGAGAGAGAGAGAGAGAGAGAGACGAAGAGAGATAGAGAGCGATCTTCCCTGAAGAGATTAAGAACAAAGGAAGGCAACAGAAGGTGACAAGATAAGAAAAGCTAGAGAAGCTGTCAAGAGCAGAGATGAAAATACCTGAAAAGGTGAGTCCACGAAAACTGTAGATCATTTTGTCTCAGTGCTTTCCGGGTTTGGTGTCTGGATCACTCTCATTCTCTGGCTCTCTCTTGTTCTCTCTCTCCACCCATTTCTGCTTGTTGCAGCGAGCAGTCTTGGTTTGCTTGTCTTGTTTGGCTATCGCATTACGCGAACGTTTGTGCGAATTGGGAGAGAGGGAGAGGAGGCAGAGAGAAAGTGAGAGAGGGAGAAAACGAGAGAGAGAGAGAGAGAGCTATAGATAGAGAGAGAGAGAGGAAAGTAAAAGCCAACTGAAAGGAAAGAAAGTGCCTCAGGCCATCCATTCTCGGTTTCCGTTCTTCCTCTAATGGGAATGCATAAAAAGGGCTGCCTTCACACCGTTTTCATTGATTCTTTCATGTCCGGAGGTGGTTATCTACCAAGAAGCATCCCTAGCGGAAAGAGACCGGAGGGATGCAAAGAGGAGAGAGCGGGTCATAAGGCGCTTTAACCATAGAAGGAACGTTTCATACGAGACACTGAGGGACAGAGAGGAGCAAACATTCGCGTGAAGAATTCAGAATGTCCTCACAATCTCCCAAGCCCTTTCCACGTCATCCATCTATTCTTCTTAATCTCTGCCCTTTATATAAACATCTCTCCGTCATCCATGAAATCTTCAAATACATTTTTTTTCTTCATCTTTACACATAAACCATTGTCAGTTTGCGCGAAAGTTACAAACATTTTCAGTATTCACTTTATAAAAGAGGCCGTTAGCCTTATATGATGTTTAAAAAATATCGTAAGGAAGGAAATTGCATAACAATAACAATAATGTAAAAGTACAGCTAGGACCTATGGAGTGTGCACATCAAATAACAACTTTTAAACTACAGTAACGCCGCTGACAGAAATTACAGACCCGGCTGGCCGTCCGTTTGACTGCTCGGTTGATTCCAACGAGGAATGAATTGTGCAGGACCGGCGATCCACGCATCCACCTACAAGTATTCCAGATTCACAAGAAGGATTATAACATCCTGAAAGAATATAATATAAGCGCTTCCATCAGTTAAAATGATCCACCATTGATGACCAAAACATGTGATAGAGAAATAGCTAGAGTACGGTATCGTTAAAAGTCACTTGGAAGTCTTATCCGCTGACAAGAAGATTTCTTTAACGCCATATAGCAAGAATAATGGAAAAAGAATAGGCATTAGAGTTTGCTTAATAATTCATAGCGTACGACTCGAGAAGTACTAATTCCACTATGTCACAGTTTAATTGACGTATATAAATAAGTAAACAAAGAAATAAATAATAAATAAATAAACAAATATACCTTGACTGGGAGCTCCTTGCCGTATAGGTCGATGAGCTTGTTCGGATCGACTTCATCGTAGATCGAACTTGCTGGTGCCTCAGGAGGAGTCTTGAATAAGGAAGGTTTATTTAATTATATATTATGTATCACTTATTCGTAAGAATTGAATCCTATTTGATAAAAAAAACCATCATCTTCCTTGTGGACACAAAAAGAGCGCTTAAAAAAGATTTCCACTACATTATATTCAATATTGTGCTAATATAACTTTTTCAGGCAATACAAGCCGCTTTCGAGGAACAATTCGAATAACGTTGTGTAGGGGAAATCGCCGGAAATCGGAGTGAACTAGAGAAAATTCAGGGGCTCTGTTAAAATGTTCTTTTCTAAAACCACTTTTTTCCCGGCTATAATTTTATTTAAATTCAAATGCTAATTTCACTTTCCCAGCAACACAAATACCTGCTTGAACATGTGTCGAATCATTTCGAATTCGGGGTCAACACAGAGCTGAAGAGGGGCGCGAGTCGGCACTGAAGAATCAGATTTCCCTGCACGGGAGGCCGCCTTTTCCGATAGCAATATCTGTAAAGGAAATATTTTTCGAGGAAATTCTACATTAACACATCATACGGAGTATCGAAAAGAATAAAAAGGTATTTTCTAACACTATTTAACTAAAGGTTAGCAAGCAGTAGTGTATTCATCTTCGTGAAAATATGTCAAAGAAGCGAGCAAACAAACAAAAGAAATTATCGCTTGAGAAACAAAATACAATCTACTTCAGCTCAGAATTTACTGCTATATGAAGGCGCTTAAAAACATTGGAATAACATATACACAGTGTCAAATGAAGAACAATATTCCTATCTAAATCCTCCTCAAAAGAACCAACGAGAGACGAGAGAGATGTGGAGAGCTAGAAACAGGGAACCACGCAGAGACAATTTATTTGTTGCAACTATAAACATGTAAACCGTGGGTCCCAGTTACAAAAAAAAAATCAACATAACATCGGAATAAAAGCCACTGTCTAGAACCCAAAAATAGGGTAGGGAAGGAGGTATTGCGCCTGGAAACCAGGGAGAGGTTTACTGTTTGTGCCTAAATGTTGCTCAAAAACCTGGTGGGAGGTCTTTTGGGAGGCACAAAATCAGGGTGGGTCTGCCAAATCGAGAGTATCTTTTTCCTCCTGCATAACATTAAAGAATAAATCTATGGTTTCTTAGATTTCCTTTAAAGAAATAAAGCAGGAATATAATATTGACTTGACCATTGACTAAAACATAAACCTGAAGGGGCGGAATGGGAAAGGTGTCCGGGAAGGTGACGGGCTGCATCTTCTGAGTGGACTTCTTGAACTCTGCCTCTTCGTGCTTATGAATCAACCGCCAGTCCGATCTCAAGCAGGACTACCTTCTTTTTTATTTCTTTTGGCAATCATCTGATTTTAAAAGGAACGTTAGCTTAAATGATGCAATAAAAAAATAAACAAATTGATATAATTGGCAGCCAGGAATGGGAAGATCTTCGCTACACTTAGTATACTCTTATTTTAAAGGCATATTCTCATTCCTCTGAAGAACAGAAGGACGCAGGAGTTAATATAAACAGTTCGAAAAGGCTCAACCCATCGTCCATTAAGCTCCGCCCACCCGTCCGGCTACTCAATACCTGTTAAGGTCGTGCTCGAACTGGAAGACTCCAAGATGCATGCCTCGGTAAGTCCAGTCCGCCCAGAGACGACCCCTGCTCAGCCAGCGATCCATTTCTGGGGCGGTCTGCAATGTTCTGCTCGTTTGGGAGAAGATAAACACAAAGTAGGCATTCCGATTACCTTGCATCTTTCAAAAATGTTACCAAATCATTAACATCCAGCCAATCTGTATGATAAGCTGGCCAAAAAAGGAAGAGTAAAGCAAACCTCGCGGATAAGAAGATACGATGGCTGATCCGGCCACTTCCTTCCCCATTCATTCTTCGTGACCTACGATGAACAACATTACGTCATTTCAACTACTGATACTGTGCCCAACACACGAAAGGGAAAATAACCCATTGGGCCAGCAGTAACAGCAGAGTAACAAAAACTCTGATTTGGGGAGTCAACCCACTTCTTTGTTATCGCCTTTTGTCCTGGATCAAACCTCCTAAACACAAGAAACGAACCATTCGGCCTACGCCAAAGTTCCTGAGCTGGGCCAGGATCTCCCACAGGAACTTGCCTTGCGCATTCACATCGTAGTTCCCGAGAAAGCGAATCGCCTTTGCTGACATTTCGTCTTGATAAGGTTCGACCCTAAAGTGCTAACGTAATCAGAAGTACTCCAAGGAGTGAATTAATAAACAACAATACAGATTCCAACCAATAGCTCCTACCCATCTTGGGCAAAGAACCCATCCTCCAAAACAAACTCTCACCCCAGCTCTTCACTCCAATGCCCATTCCGGTAATATTATAAGATCCAACTCGTTCTATGTGCTATAACTTCAAATTCACTGCATATTCACAAGGTTTATTCCTCGGTCATTCACAGAGCCGGCATGTTCAAGATAGCGATTCAGTTGGAATGATAAATACGAGTTAATCACGAATAGCTGGAAAATAGATACATTTGATTGATGGGAAAATAGGGGGCATCGATTTCTTTCTTACGAAGAGAATGGGAATGGAAGTGGAAAGCGAGTAGAAGGCATGGCGAAATCTTCAGTTTCCACCACGGAGACGGAGAACGAGATGGAGGGTCGACTCCTTCTGGATGTTGTAATCAGCCAGGGTGCGGCCATCCTCGAGCTGCTTTCCTGAAATATCAATGAATGAGAAAATTCTCCTATGCAACTTGCATTTTTAAATAAGGGCTGAGACTCCAAAAGTTTGAATATCTTAGATTACAAGAGAATGATGATGAAACCGACCAGCGAAGATAAGACGCTGCTGATCAGGAGGGATTCCCTCCTTGTCCTGGATCTTGGCCTTCACGTTCTCGATGGTGTCGCTGGCCTCGACCTCGAGGGTGATCGTCTTGCCGGTGAGGGTCTTGACGAAGATCTGCATGCCACCGCGGAGGCGAAGGACGAGGTGAAGGGTCGACTCCTTCTGGATGTTGTAGTCGGAGAGAGTGCGGCCATCCTCAAGCTGCTTTCCTGAAAAATCAATGAATGAGAAACCACTCCAATGTATTCGAATTTGGAAGCTTTAGACTGCTTTCTTGCCCAAAAAAAATTAGATTCATTTTAGGTTACAATCTACTAATGGTGAAACTGACCAGCGAAGATGAGTCGCTGCTGATCAGGAGGGATTCCCTCCTTGTCCTGGATCTTGGCCTTTACGTTCTCGATGGTGTCGCTGGCCTCGACCTCCAGAGTGATCGTCTTGCCGGTGAGGGTCTTGACGAAGATCTGCATGCCACCGCGGAGGCGAAGGACGAGGTGAAGGGTAGACTCCTTCTGGATGTTGTAGTCGGAGAGAGTGCGGCCATCCTCAAGCTGCTTTCCTGAAAAATCAATGAATGAGAAACCACTCCAATGTATTCGAATTTGGAAGCTTTAGACTGCTTTCTTGTCCAAAAAAATTAGATTCATTTTAGGTTACAATCTACTAATGGTGAAACTGACCAGCGAAGATGAGTCGCTGCTGATCAGGAGGGATTCCCTCCTTGTCCTGGATCTTGGCCTTTACGTTCTCGATGGTGTCGCTGGCCTCGACCTCCAGAGTGATCGTCTTGCCGGTGAGGGTCTTGACGAAGATTTGCATGATGCCACAGAGAGCTGGAAAGAATGTCAAATGATGAAATGACGTGACACCTCAATCGATACGCGCATAAACTCGCGTCGCACGAATACAACGATTAATACCTCTGTTGTAAGTTGTTCAATGGAGATGAACATTAAACACGCAGAACCTGTGAGCTTAAATCGTTGGCAAAATACAATACACAATATGAAGATATGAAGAAGAAAGGAGCCTTGGACGGAGCGTACTGCTCTGGAGAAGCGAAGAGCACCGAATGAGAAAGAGACCTGGGTGAGGAGGGAGGGGGAGTTATATCGAGGGGAAGGAGGCGGAGCGGTCGCGTCAGCGGGCGGGCGAATGGCCGAGACGCTTCTAGAAGAGAGTGTGTGAGTCAGCATGAGAAGCGAGGGGAGCGAGAGTGAGAAGAGAGTGTAGAGCAAGAGACAGAGAAAGAAAGATAAGAGACAAGAACGAATAGTGCACGGGATGAGGCGGCACTGGTCTGTGCCAGCGGGCAAGAACTATTCGAAAAGGACGCGTGACCTTGTCGGACGACAAGCTCAGTAGAACAGCAGAGGGGATAAAGAGAGAGAGAGAGAGAGAGAGAGAGAGAGGATAACAGAAATAGAGCAGGGCATTGGAGTGCAATAGACGCGTGCTACTTGGCCAGATGATCATCAGCTGATATGCCAATCCGGGGTATTTCAGGCATTACTAGCTTCGTTTCCAAGTCTTCCTGGAACCGTTGACGTCTTATCCCGGAATTAGCGTGTCTATGTTGGCGTTTGCATTTTTTTTTTAATATCAGAACTCTTCATTGTAATGCCAACATGAGGGATTTATTTCGCCTGAGTAATCTCTCAGCTTCAGGACCTCTAATACTTTAAACCAGCAGCCTGAATGGGCCGAGTATATCGAATCGTTTCCTTTAGGGGGCATACTTTTATGATTCTTTCGATACGGATATGGTTGCTAGTATTAGAAGGGCGCTTCAAGAGAATACGGAAATATTATTTGCAATGCGAGCTCGACCCAAGGACGACCCAACTTGTGTTTCTCGGAAGTCTCGGCTGAGCAGTAGCCGCCGCCGTTGTGAAGTAAGGTAGAAGCAGTGCCACTATCTCTTTCTCTGTCTCTCTCTGTCTCTACTCTATTTCTTTATATATTTCTGATTTCCCTATTTACCATCTCTATTTCTACCTCTCTCTCTTGTCCGATAAATTAATCATGATAATTCTGCAAGCTTACCGGATAATCTTGGCAAATTTTCCTGCATTCAGTGCGAAAGAACGCGCCGTCAGAGTCCACACAATCCGGCGATGAGCAGCGGCGGCCGCACGTTCTCGGACACTCAGCTGACTCCTGAATGGTAGGGCGATTTGTGATTGAGATTACACTTTCGTATCTCTCAATCTCACTCTATCTCTCTCTTCTTCTCTCTCCCTATCACTGTCCTTCGTTATACGTCTATCTTTTTCTCTACCTCACTCACGCTCTCTCTCTCTCCCTGCATCAAAAAATCTCACTTGAATTATTGAGAAGTCTACATTAGGGGCGATGCCGACAAACCTGGTATATCCGATCGTAGCACCGTGGGTCCGTTGTGGTCGTCGTAGTTGTTGCGGCGGTGGTGGTTGTAGTTGTGGTAGTCGGCTGAGTGGTGGTGGTAGTCGTTGTAGAGGGGGTCGTCGTCGTCGTGGTCGTTGAGGGGGTCGCAGTCGTGGTGGTCGTAGAAGGGGTCGTAGTGGTGGTGGTAGTAGAGGGTGTCGTAGTTGTGGTCGGCGCGGTAGACGATGTTGCTATACAGGTGGGATCCTGGGAAAGAGTGAAATGTAAGGTATAGCAATATCACTAGAAAACTCTTCATCACGACTCCAAAGCTCGTTGGATAGAGTTGTAGCCGGGTTTAGCTATTTGTCGCAGGTTCGAATAGAAATTACAAGATTGGCAATAGTTTAATGGTAAGTACAAAGTGGTCCTCACGTTATCATTCATGCAGCAACAGCCTTGCGCGTTGCACAGCGCAGTTGCGACGAAGGCCGTACAGTCATCGTTAATCGTGCATGACATTGAGCCCTGTAATACCGTACCTCAGCTAATGTATGCCGACAATAAGTCAGTAAAACGCGCTTACTTGACACTGTTGCGCAATCGAAAGCGCTGGCAGAATTGCCAAGAAAAAGAGTGGAAGTGGCCACATTCCTTAAGAAGAAGCCAAGCGAGCCGCTCTCGAAGAAGTTTCGGGTTTGGAATGAATGTGGAAAGGAGAGGAGCATAAACGCCCACATCAAATATCTTCTATTTTTTAGACGTCTTCTCTATGAAACCTCGCTTGGCTCCGCTGACCGTGACCATATCAGAGGACCGGCGAGAAGTGAATGGAGAAGGTAGAAGTCCTTTTTTACGTGCCGACTTTTGTTTGCCATCGACTCTCTCCTCTAAATGTAAGCAGCAAACCGAATCGGACTCTCCGTCACACTCGCAGTTTTTTTAAATCATTTTGTTGCAGACATCTTCTTTCCTTCGATAAGACTTAGTTAATGATGATGAGTTGGATGTGCACTAGAACATCAAATTAAATAACAATGCAATAAAAAAAATATCCATGCAAGTCACCGCCCCGCGTCCTCAAATCAAATCCATCGACAATGCTCCCGGAGAAACCGCTAGGCTGACCGGGATTAGTTCAGCCTGCGTTGGTCATTTCGACGAAATCGTCGGTGCCCATAGATCGCCCACTTCCATGTGTCAGATCATCCAAATCACAGTGAATTCCATAAGCACATTGGCCCGATATGCAAAAAATGGTTAGATGGTTAATAGAAAGTCACTATTTGTACACTCCTATGCGGACTATGTTAAATCGTAGGTATTCGACAAATATGAACATCGAGTTTGGACATCTAAGGTCACACTGGTTGAAATGGCAGGTATAGGGAACATTAAATATTGAAAAAAATGGAAACGGTAAATGGATACGAAAAGAAAGAGCAAGAGAGAGGGAAACGGGGAGAGACAGAGAGAGAGGGATGGAAAATGACATACAGAGAGAAAGAGAGAGAGAGCGAGAGAGAGAGATAAAGAGAGAGAGAGAGGGAGGGAGAGAGAATACAAGTGGTATAGCATGATAAAATGATTTGATTTCTTCCACTGCAGGATGTGAAAAAATAACTGGCCAAGTAGGAAGGAAAGCGAGAGAAGTGAGAAGTGAAAAATGTACAGCCATTGTCACATTCGATGCAGTCAGTTTCAACTCTTTCACTTTCAACGCTTTCTTTACTCCAAAAGTCAAAGCGAAGATTGTTGAAAACGAACGGTTCAGAACACTGATGACTTGAATGAAAACTCATCGCCCCTGAACATTTCCTGACGCACTAATTGAGGAATGTTGGAGCAACTAATATGAAGAAAAAGTCAATTTATGTACCTGTGCATGAATCAACATTGAAAGATGAAGTAGAGATGCATATAAGACAGTGTGAATTAAAAAGTTTGGTTTTTCTCTGCATTTTTCAGTTTTGCTGTTATTTTTGGCAAGCAAATTTGCCAGTTTTCAAACCCAACTATTATGCCATGGCAATTTATACGATTGTCAAGAATGTCACCAAGGTTTATTCATCATTTTTTATCATGCCAAAATCAACAGCTGTCTAAAATGGCAAAAACAGCCTAAGCAAAAAAGATACGAGTCAAATGTGTCGAGGCAAAATTGTACAAGTCTAAAAAAATCATGGCACAGGAAATGGTCGAAAAATTTGTCACAGCCTCTCGAGGAGGAGTGGGCCTTCTTGGCAAAAAAAGCAGCTGATAAATCTGCCAAGACTACCTGCCAGAATTGAACAACCGCTAAATTTGCCAAGCCAAAATATTAGAGTGAAAAATTTGCCAAATCAGCTTGCCAATTTTGACGCCTAGCAGAAATGGCATGGCAGTTTCAACAGGCGTCAAAAAAGTCCGGCAAATTTGATGGCTATCAAAATTGGCAAGGCATTTTTTACGGTTGTCAAAACTGGCTCGTCATTTTCAACGACCGTCAAATTTGGCCAAAGGTCGTAATTTCAACATCGGACCAATTAAAACTAAGTGCAAGAAATATGGAGTATGGAACAGCAGAAAATTAGTGAAATTATAATGTTAACTATTCAAAAATCAGCTCAAGCAGTAAGTGGACTTATCAATTATATAACGGACAAACATGAATTCAAAGTGAATCCATCCTCTTCTCAACTGATTCCAAGCCTCATTGAATCGGTCTCCATTGGTCTTCTTCCTCCTCCCCATCTTCCAACGTTGCTGGAAATGTCGCGTATCAGCTCACGTATGGTTTTGACAGCGTCGGCAATGGCGTTGTCATCTCCGCTCAGCAGCACAACGCGGTCTGTCGACTTCGGAGCGCAGTGACCTGAAATTCTCTTTCATTATTCTTCATTCACATTTTGTGCCCGTTCTTCTTCTTTTACGATAGAACTCTAAGCAGGAGTTTTGACTATACTACCGTACTATATCTTTCAGTTTTGACTATACTACCGTACTATATCTTTCAGTTTTGACTATACTACCTACTATATCTTTCAGTTTTGACTATACTACCGTACTATATCTTTCGGTTTTGACTATACTACCGTACTATATCTTTCAGTTTTGACTATTCTACCGTACTATATCTTTCAGTTTTGACTATACTACCGTACTATATCTTTCAGTTTTGACTATACTACCGTACTATATCTTAAAAAAATTATTTTATTTAATAAAAAACCGACAACTTAATCGCTATAACCATTCACACCTACAGTATCATAGGAAAAGTAAACGTTTAAAAACATTCTGAGCCCCCCCCCCACATCCCCCTTAATAAATAAAATGCATTTTCAGAATAACCTTTAATAATAGAGTACCTCGGTTATCTTGAGTGGCCGGGGTGGCCGAAGTCATCTCCGACTTCACTGAACGGCCGCTGTCTTGGCGCCGCTTTCCATTCGTTCTGGAATACAGAATGTTCTATACCCTTGAAATTATAAAAATAAATAATTTTAAGATGAAAATCGAGAAGAAATTCAACAGTTCCCTAAGAAGAACCTACTAAAGATGCGAAAAGGTATAAAAGATAGTCAAAAATACCCGGGTGATACAGGAAGAATATAATCACGATAAATCGATTACGAAAATAAGTATTAATTACATCGCCCCGATATAAACATTCTAAAAGGAAATGAAAATATTCCCAACAAATGACAACAAATGAAACCAAAAATAATTGATATGCAAATGAACGAGAATCTATTTCAAAAGGTGGCCGTGGTTTCTTTGGTGGCGACGTCGATGATGGTTCTGGCAGCGGCGAACCTGGCTACGGCCCTCTTCCTTAGTGAATCTTGCGTGGCCAGGGATTCTCACTGATAAAGTCACAGGAGGCCATGCATCTCGCAGCTGGAAGAGTTACCTATTCCAGTCATGATGGCCATTCTAGTGGCAAGTATGTTAACCTTGCTTGCATTTATCAACTGATTTCTAGAATGTTGTAATGACTGTTATATTGTAGAAGCAGTCCTGTTTCATGACTGATCTAAATATTTTTTGTTTGTTTCTTATCTGTTATATAACGATGCATATGTGAATTTAGTGATGCGAGGAGGGCTAAATCCTATTTTAGTAGGAATGTTGTGCCATGAGCCTTTTTTGGGGTCAAAAAAATGATGTGCCTTTTTTAACGGCCGTCAAAACGGCCATCCATTATTTACAGCCGTTAAAATTGGCTTGCCACTTTTGAAGGGTCAAAAATTTGGCTTGCCACTTTTGAAGGGTCAAAAATTTGGCTTGCCACTTTTGAAGGGTCAAAAATTTGGCTTGCCACTTTTGAAGGGTCAAAAATTTGGCTTGCCACTTTTAAAGGGTCAAAAATTTGGCTTGCCACTTTTGAAGGGTCAAAAATTTGGCTTGCCACTTTTGAAGGGTCAAAAATTTGGCTTGACATTTTTTCTGCCCGCTGAATCTGCCAAGTTGCCATTTTTGACGGCTGTAAAAATTGCCAAGTTCCTCGGCCGACAGCCGCTTCCTCGTGGCACGTTTAACAGCTGTTAAAAATGGCAAATCCTTTTGCCAATTCTGATAGCTGTTTATTTTGGCTGTGACATTTTTTATAAGTGAAGGGCTTGCCAAAACCGTTGAAATTTTGAACATATGCAAATTGCGCCATGGAAAATTTGGAGGCCGTCAAATTTGGCATGCTATGAATCCACTTTTAAAGACCTCTATTTTTGCCACGCCAAATTATTTTCCTGTTAAATATGCCGAAGCCGGGTTGTCAATCATTAGGACACATTTCTGTGGATCAGCCATTTTCTTCGCTTGTACATTGTGCCCGTCATTTTATTAACCGTCTTATTTGTCATGACAAGTTTGAATCAATGAATAAAATACTGCCACATTTGCTTTGTGTTTTACCTGCCAAATTTGGCAAAAAAACAGCTTAATCGAAAATTGCAGAAAAAAACCAAACTTTTTAATTCACACTGTCTTATATGATCAGGCTCTTTTTCGAACAGGACTAACTGGTCTTGTTACTCTAGAGTAGCTCTTTAAAGTTTATGTAATCTCTCTCTCTCTAACTCTCTGCCTCCTTCTCTCTCTCTCTCTCTCTCTCCCTCTCTCTTTCTCCATCACTCTTGATTTCGTTGCCCGCTTACATTGTGTGTGTACATACAGAGACCATGCATTCCTTTTGCCTTGTCATGCTCCCACTTTCTATATTTCTCTTCCCTCTCTGACTACTCCTCTTCCTCTATCTCTTCTTCCCATCCCTCCCTTAGACCAGCCCAGATGGGCGAGAGTTGTCTACACAGAAGCAGCTGTATGCATGAACTTACAGTGAATGTGTAAGCAAAGTCATGCCGCCAGTTCACGCTCTAGCTCATTTATTGTCTTTTCCCCTCTTTCTCTCTCTCTCTCTCTCTCTCTCTCTCTCTCTTTCTCTCTTTCTATCTCTTTCTCTCCCTCTCTCTCGCTCTCTTGCTATTCTTTCTACCCTTTTAATTCTCTTTCTCACGATTTCTCTGTCCCCCTCACTCTCTGCTTTACAACTTTCCAAACTTCAATATCTAAGTGTCATCTTCAAAGGAGCAAATTAGGCGCCTGCCTTGCCCTCTAATTGTATAATTGGTGTGCAAAGGAAACGCCGGCTTTCCTGATTGGGAGCTTTTTCTCATTTCATAAATGTATTCTGCAGGGCGAAAGCTACATATTTGTATTAATATAAATTCATATTGTATCTAAATAAATGCTCTCCAGATACATAATGTGTATTTACGGCCAGTAGTACATGAATATTCTCCCACTTTTCATCCAGACTTGTCATAGCTTATGTTAGGAAGTATTCAAGTTGTCTAAATGCCGTTTTTATGCCTTCTCTCTTTTTCTATTTTATTTCTAATCTATGCAGTTAAAGCCGTACTTTCTTTTCCCGTCGTTCCATCTCTCTCTATTCCTATCTCTCTCTCACTCTCTAATTTTCTCTCTCTTTATATTCTCTCTCTATTCCTCTCTCTCTCATTTTCTCTCTCTCTCTCAGCAAGTCTCTCTTTTTCTCTCTCTATCTCTCTCTGTCGCCTCCTCCTTTCGATCCCTTCTTCAATCATGAACTGTCGATGCAGTGCCTTCAGGGCCTACCATCAGGCGGAACCAGTTTGCCACCGTTGTTCACTCTTGTCATCTCTGTCGCAGTATTTCTCTTCCTATGTCCTCTGTATTTCTCATGTTCTTTGTCTCCCACTCTCCAAGACACGAACTTCCACTCGTACTCATTTGATCTAGCTTTCGCTTTCGTTTTTCTCTCTCTCTCCATCTCTATCTCTCTCTCCCTTGACGCTCTTTTCTATCTTCTCTCTCTCCCTCTTCTTTCTCTGCTCTCTCTTTCTCTATCTCTCTCTCTCTCTTTGTTCTATAGCTTCCCTCTCTCTCACTTTCTCTTTCACCCTTACTTCTCCCTTTCCCCCGCTCCATTGTCTGCATGCATATTTATTCATTCATTATCAGTCACCTCCCGTCATTTCCTCAGCCCCCCATGCAATAGAAATCACATTCTTAACCACGTCTGTTCACCCTTTAAAAATGCCTTCCTAAATCCTCTTGGACGTCTCAGATGTCACCTCGGGCGGACTCAGACAGTTAATCCGTCATTTCCACACTTCATAACTTGTTGTTTTCAACTTTCTCTCTCTCTCCCCTTTTCTCTCTCATGTTCACACGTTCTCTCTTCATCCCTCTAACGTTCTCCCCTTACAATTACCACTGAGTGGTGTGCAGACTGGAATGTGGTCAAGTGTTTCAGAATGTTGAAGATGAAGAAGAAAACAGCCCCCCGAGTAGTGGCAGCTGCTTCCCGATCCCATTTCCTCCTTCTTACGTGCTCATCATCGTGTGACCTTTTTCACTGTCCCTCTCTCTCTTTCTCTAGCTCTTTCAGTCGCTCTCTCTCTCCCTCTCTCTCTCTCTCTCTCTTTCAATCACTCTCTTTCTCTCTCTATCTCTCGCGTCTCTCTTTAAGCTCCCATCCCTGAAACCTTTACTTGTGCCTGTCATTGACAGCCCGAGGGCAGGATAAGAACTTCGGACGACAAGCACATGAACCTGAAACCGAGGATATGTTTCTTTCTCTCCCTCCCTCTCTCTTTCCCTCTCGCTCTCTCTCTCTCTCTTCCTCTTTCACGAGCTGATCACCAGTAGTAGCTCGTATGAGGCAGGAGAAGCGATAGAGGACGAGAGATACAATGCACGAGATAGCGAGATAGATAGAGAGCGAATGAAAGAGACAGACAGAGTCTGAGAGAAAGAAAGGGAAGGAGAGACGTTGAAAGAGTGAGAGCGAGAGAGAGAGAGAGAGAGAGAGAGAGAATCCCCGAATCCGGATGGAATCCATGATACCACCCACGCGGGCAGCAGCTGCAACGGAGACGTGACGAGTGATCCGCTTCGGGAGCGCGCGGATTCTCTTTCTTCCTTTTTCTACCCCATCCCGATCTTCTCTCTCTCTCTCTCTCTCTCTCTTTATCTCTCTCTCTCATTTTACTATGCTCCCTCATGCTTCTTCGACTTCCTCGAATGGCCTTCAAGCGGACTCTCCGTCTTCGGAGAGTGCCTGCTCTCGTTCTCTGTGAGTCTCTCTCCCTCTTTCTCTTTCTCTCTCATCTCTCATCTCTTTTTCTCTATCTCTCTCTTTCTCGCTCTCCATTCTCTTTGTCTTCCGCCGACGCAGCTTGCCGATCTGTTTGGCTGTGTCATCTCGATTGCGCAAAGAGGGAAGTGTCTCTCCTTCTGTTCGCTGCCTCTCGCTCTCTTCCTTTTCTCTCTCTCTCTCTCTCTCTCTCTTACTTCTCTTTCACTCTACACCTCTCCGAGTCTTCCTTCGTCGCCCTCTCCTCGTTCCAGATCACTTTCCTCTGGTTCGCCCTCAGGCACTTGGTCTCGCCATCCTCAGCTCGCGCGCACTCTGAACAAAAGACTCGATTTCTGCGCGCTTCCTGCCTTATTTGTCTCGTGCGTCAGATCCTTAAGAGGAGAGGGGAAATCGTATCCGCAGAGAAGAAAGTTGAGAAAGTATCGCCGCGGAGAACTATTTTCTCTCTTCGTCCAATTATGAATGTTTCCTCTCTCTCTCTCTTTCTCTCTCTCTCTCTCTTTCTCCCTCTCTCACTCTCTTTTCTCTCTCTCTCTCTTTCTCTCTTTTCTCTCTCTCGTAAGCAGACATAGTTGTTGTGTGTGACATACTAGAGATTTCCAATAATCATGCCCAAAGCCTCAGTGTAGAGAGTCCATGATGGGCCTCGGAGCATTCTATCAGTTCTATGATCATTCATTGATGATGTTATTACGTTTGTGTGAGGGTGATTTGGCCGTATACTCCCGAATGGGTGATGCGATTATTTGGACAAAGACTGTGGCACACGTGCTTTGTAGTTCACACTCCCTCTAACTCACTCTCACTCTCACTCTCTCTCTCGCTCTCGCTCTCTCGCTCTCTCTCGCTCTCTGCCACCATCGCCCTCTCCACATCTCTCACCCACTCCCGGCACAGCCTACATATATGACCATGCAAGCTACCATCAACCACAGAACACACGAGGCCTTTGCATAACTGAAGAAACAGAGTCCATTACAGTCTGTGCCAGTGAGTGGGAGAATCAAGCACATTTCCCTTCTTCCCTCCTGTACATTCTGACTGTTACTTTCATTCGCATGAGTTCTAGCAATAAGGAAACGTCAGTTGCAATGACTCAGGAAGAGTTTTTCCTGCCTACAGTCCTCATAATTTTGTTGCTGCGTACCTACAGAATTGAATTTTCATGTCGCTTTTTCAACGTTACATTTTTGAGAGTCCTCATTTGCACTGTGTGTGTGTGTTTTTTTTAATGCTGAATAAAATCTGTCTTTATCTTACCCTCACTTCGGCATCGCTGACTCTAATTATATTTCTCCCTCTCTCTCTCTCTCTCTCTCTCTCTCTCTCTTTCTCTCTGACTCTGACTCTCTCTCTCTCTCTCTCTCTCTCTCTCTCTTTCTCACTGACGCTGTATCTCTCTCTCTCTTTCTCTGTCTGTCTCGCTCGCTCTCTTTCTCTGTCTGTCTCTCTCTGATCTCCTGTTCCATCTGTTATGCTCCTCTCGCGTGTTCACTGTGCTCCGAACAGCCTCCTCAACCAGTCTTCCTCCATCCACTTTCCTCTCGCGTTTTGCCCGTGGCATTCAACGTGATTTAATTGGACCGATTGCTGTCTCGTCCAGTATTTGTCTCTCCTCCATCATGTTTTGCTGTTCTCTGTTCCATACTCTCTTTCTCTCGCTCTATCGCTCTCTCTCTCACACTTTCTTCCATCACTCTTTGCCACTCTCAACCTCTACCCACTTTCTCTTCAATCTTCCAATCTTATGAACAGACTTTGTGCCCTGTGGCGTCGGGAACAAATGTTAGTTGACCCCGGATCTGACAATTTATTTTGGTTTTTTGATCTTGCCTCCCGCCTGGCACACGAGCAATTGCTGGTCGATATTTCATAGTTCAAGAATTATCAGCGAGAAAAGAAAATAAACTGTCTCATCCTTCACAAAACGAAGATCAACACGATTATTTCCAGTTTGAATCCATTTGCTTGAGAAAAGACGCTTTCAGCTCTGGGCACTTCGGCTTTATGGTTAGGAAAAGATTAAGGCTCTTGCGGCTTAAATGCTTTCATGTTTTTGCGAATCCATGCGGCGAGAGATTGAAGGGAGAGAGAGAGAAACACAGAGAGAGAGAGAACGATGAAGGGAGAGAGAGAGAGAGGGATCGAGAAGCACAGATAGAGAACGAGAGAGAGAAAAGAGAGAGAGAGAGAAAGAGAACGAGGGACAGCGAGACGGTGAGAGCGAGAAAGAGAGAGAAAGAGAGAGAAAGAGAAAGAGAGAGAGAGAGAACGAGGGACAGAGAGAGAGAGCGCGGAAAGAGAGAGAGAGAGAACGAGGGACAGAGAGAGAGAGAGAGCGCGGAAAGAGAGAGAGAGAGAGAAGTTTGCAAAGTTTCGCCTAATACAAATCGCTCCGTTGCTTGCCTTTCCGACTACATCTTCTATTCAACAGAAGGCTCAAGATAGAAGCACAAGTCAGAAATGATGCAATAAAAATATAACGCTATTTGCTGTTATGCTTTTGCCTTTGCAAGACAGATTCATTCGCGATCAGTGGAACGGCAACTTTTCATTCTCTACTCCTCCTTCTTCTCGGCGCTCTCTCCCCTTTCAACACTCTCTCTTGGCAGAGCGGCAGATTTGTAGACTGATATTTCGTGGTGATTTCTGACACTGCGAGAAAGCTCGATTGACTGATAGGCTTATTCGACGGCCGGCCGTGTTCATCTTTCGCCAGTCTATGACTTGCAGTAGCGAGGCCAGCCAATCATGATGTCTGCAATGAAGATGAAAACGAGACCGTTCGGTGGTAGGCGAAATGAGAGATAGGTTCAATTTAAGATAGTGAGATGGAAGGAAAATCAGAGAAAGAGAGAGTGAGATAGAAGGAAAATGAGAGACAGCGTTCGATAGAGGGAAAATGGAAGAGAGTAAGATAGAGGGAAAATGAGAGAGAAAGAGAGTTAGAGATAGAGAGAGCTGAAACACAAGGAGGCGGAGAACTCATGTTTTCTCCTTGCTCAGTTACCATGAAGACTGCTCGTGTCAGTGAAAGGCCAACGGTTTGTCTCCCCTCCCCTCCCTTCTCAGTCCCGATTAGTAGGCGCCTCTTGGTTCATCGTGTTCCGAAGCCTCACCCGGCTCCTGTATGAGGCGAGTCCCACCATATGCAAATAGGTAGGGTCGAAACTAGAGACAAAGAGAGAAGGATGGGAGAGAAAGGTGGGAAAAGAAAGTTAGAGAAATCGAGAGTGAGAGAGAGAGAGAAAAAAAACCAGGACTTCTTCTGGAATTCTTTCATCCACTTCTGGAAGGGATTTTGTGCTGACGGAGAGAAAAGATTTCTATTCAATTTGCCTCCTTAAATAATTTTACGAATTTTGCATTTAATATTCTATCCGATATCTTGAAAGAAAATCTTTTAAACTTTACTGCTTGATTTTATAGTCTTACAAGTGTTAATCACTCCCTGATACAGTGAAAGCCTGGTTGGTAAAGCGTACGTTTTAGACTCGTGCTTATTCTGATTGAAGTTATCATGAGAAAGTGAGAGATATTCAGAAAGAGAGAGAGAGAGAGAGAGAGAGAGAGAAAGAGAATAAGAGAGAGATAACATGCGTCCATTCTCTCCCCTCCATTTTCTCCACCCTTCCCACCCTCGCCTCCCTCTAGGCTGTTTGTTTGCTCCGCTGCAATCGCCTCAGGACGATAATCTGTGATAATTTCTCTTTATTCCTATTTCTCTTTATCTTTCTCTCGCTCCCCTACCCATTATCAAGCCTTTCTCACACTATCCATCTCTTACTCTCTCTTTCTCTGTCTCTCTCTGTGATCTTTACTCTGGTAATATTTTCGCAGCAGACTGCTTTGGCCGTTAGGTATTCTTGGCGCCTTTGCAAAGCCAATCTGTTGACTTGTTTCCGGTGGCTGTCGTTCGGAGATGTCTCTGATAGTCTGCCTCAGCAGTATTCCATTGGCTTTTAGTGATTTGTGTGTTGCTTCCTCAACAACTCGCTCGGTGGCCATATGATTTGCTTTTGCATTCAACTCCTGCAATTCTTTCCCATATTATAGCCACTCTCTTCCTCACTTCTCTTTCCCATCAGCTGTGACGCCTAGTTACATATGTGCATGTTCACAACGTGATTGCTGCTTGTTGTCATTTGAGAAGTTACATACATACATATGTATGTCTTACTCATACTTCTCTCCCTCTCCCTCTCCCTCTTCCAGCCATTCTTTTTCCTTCTCCTTCTCCCTATCCCTCAAATTTCCACCCTAGAACGTAACACATGTCAAAGGTCCATGCGTTTTTTTAAAACTCACTATCACCAGTATTTTCGTGTTGTTGTTTTCTGCTTCTCTCGCTCTCTCTCCTTCATTCATTATCTCTCTCCCTCTCTTTCTCTCTCTTTGTTCTCACTCTCCTCGCCGCTTCGACACATTCCT
Source organism: Allodiplogaster sudhausi (assembly GCA_945643635.1). Lineage (NCBI taxonomy): Eukaryota > Metazoa > Nematoda > Chromadorea > Rhabditida > Diplogasteridae > Allodiplogaster > Allodiplogaster sudhausi. Next base: position 861,762 of record CALZFC010000051.1, read on the forward strand.
TAGATCCCTTAAGAATGAATGGCAATACTCTATGATAGAAGAGAGCATGGGAACATGAGATATTTAGACGAGTAGTAGACATAGAAAGAAAGGAGAAAAGTAAGAAAATTTGAGAGAATTGGAGAAACAGGGAAAAGGAATCTCGAGATCCAGAGCAGCCTGGAAGGTGTTCATGGAATTTACAAAATGTGTAGTACGATGTGATTGGCTGCTGGAGAACACACTCCATTTCTTGATCCCTCACCCTCCCTCTCTCTCTCCTTCTTTCTCTCTCTCCTTCTTTCTCTCTTTCTCGCAACCGGCTATCGATTAAATCGAGAAATTTCAAATTTCATAGTGAGATCATGCAGATACAAACTAATCAAAGATTCTTCTGAAAAGAAAGCTCTAGTGAGTTATAGATAGAGATACGGGAGACTGCTTTCCACCTTTTCCTGTTCTTTTTAAAGAATACCTCTTGCCCATCTTCGCTGCAGCTTCTTCTCTTTACCTGCAAAGAACTGGAATTGATCAAGAGAGAGAGAGAGAGAGAGAGAGAGAGAGAGAGAGAGTAAGAGATTGTGAACGGGAAGAGAGACTGAGAGATAGGGAAAGGGAAGAGAGAGCGAGAGAAGATAGGAAAGGAGAGTTAAGTCAGAAGGGCATAAAACGGTATCGGCGATTTGACGTAAGAGAAGGGAGAGAGACATGAGGAATATGTCGTGTTCTTGCACAGAGTTGTTTGCAGCAGCGAAGTGAA
>CALZFC010000051.1:867500-1007500 GCA_945643635.1 Allodiplogaster sudhausi
GCTCCATCTCGTCATGTTTTCTCTCTTCTCTCTGTGCCTTCCTATCTGCTCTCACGCTCTCTTGCTCTCTCTCTCCCTCTCTCTATCTCGCTTTCTCTCGCTCTCTATCTCCCTGCCGTTCTCCCTCTCGCTTTGTATACTTTCATTTCTTTTGTTGGTCGGCATCGCCCGCAGTAACCACTCTCGACGCGGCACAGTAGATAAGCGTTATCGGGGAGAGATTGAGGGAGATGAATGGACAGTCGAAGGCGCTCTCTCTCTCTCTCTCTCTCCTTCTCACTCGCCCTCTCTCTCTGTCCTTCTCTCTCTCTCTCTCTCACTCTCTCTCTCTATTTCCTCGGTTGTCATCTGCGCAAGTGACTGAATGATAATCGATGACTCCTCTCTTCCTCTCCGGTCGACTCGAACAGGTTCGGCTCTCTCTTTGCCCGGGCATCAGCCACCTGCTTTTCCTTGTTGCGTGTGTTGCGCGCTTCCCTTCACCATTACGTCTTCTTCTCTATTTCTGCTCACTCTATTTCCCTGTCTCTCTCCTCTTCTCTTTCTCTCTCTCTGCTTCTCTCTCTCTCGCTCTCTCCCTATTTCTCTATCTTTCAAAAACAGCCACCGATGGTAGCAGCTGCTAGGGCGCGCCACCAACACTCTTTATGGGACAGCATCAGTGAACTGCATCGACGCTTTCTCTGTTTCTCTAACTTGTCTCTCTCTCTCTCTGTCTCTCGTTCTTTTCTCCATCTTTGCTTTAAAAGCAGTCCAAATCGAATGGCAAAAGTCGAAAAAGCAACGCCGGCCAAAAAGTGCGCGGAATGATAAAAGATAAAGAGGAAAGCCACAGGAACGTCTTTAATGGGCGCCAGGCACTCGAAGAAGACGATTCGTGTTTCGTAACAACTGGAAAATGGTCAAGGCCGGTAGCCCGCCTGATTCATTCATTAGAAGCTGTTAAAGTTAAAGGGCTAATCCGCTCAGGCTACTACTGTATCATTCGGTAAATGTCTCGTTCCTTCGGCGAAATGAGCAGCCATTTCCTTAACTGGTTTCCTTTTGAAATTGCGAAAGGGTGTATAATCGTTCTGGGAAACGGCGGGAAGTTTAAATATGATTTGAAATAATAATGATATTAATTACAGCGTCCGCGCGTGGCTTCTCGAAGTTCAAGAAGGCGTACAAGCTGCGGGGCGAGATTGGCCGCGGCGGATTCGGCGTCGTCTACCGAGCGACTCGCGTCTCCGATGACACGCCGCTTGCTGTCAAATTCGTCGATCGCCGCGCCATCAAAGAGTGGGGACGGGTACGATAGCTTTCTGTTGTTTACCAAAAAGGAACTCTTCGTATGTTTCTGCTGTTTACTAAAAAAAGGAGCAAATTCAGTCTCTGTAGTTTGACTATAAAGTACACTTGTGGTAGTGCCATTGCAATTTTCCCATCGCTCTTTGCCAAAGAGTACTGTAGGAGCGAATATTGCATGTTTTCAACGCGCTCTTGCATTCAGCGAGCAGCTTCATCATTCCGCAGTACAGTACACAACAGAGAATCATTTGTGACATGACTCAGCAAAAAGTTCATTATCATACATTGCTATGCAACTATTGCGCGAATTATGAATCAGAGAGCCGTTTTTCGCTCTCTTTATTTCTCTCTCGAATTCTCTCTCTCTATTTCTTACCTCTCTCTTTCTCTCTCGCCCGATGTCTCTCTCTCTCTCTCTCTCTGTTTTCTCTGCTCCTTTCTGAATCTGCATCTTTCTCTTGCAAACTGCAGCAATCTGCAAGGGACGCTCGTTATCATCCAACTCTGCACGAAGAATCTGCCATTGCCATACTTTGCTCTACTTGTAGTGCACGCATGAAATTACAATTTGCTGCTAATTTCCACAAACAAGGAAATTGAGGAAATTGGTAGAGAGATGAGAACTTGGCAACGATGCGCAGCCGTTTATGCAATCGCTAATTGTTTCTTTCTTTCTCTTTCCTCTCTTTCGCTCTCACTTTCTCTCTCGATCTCTCTTTTCCTCTCTCTTTATCTTCTCTCTCTCTCTCTCTCTCTCTCTCTCTCGAACCTTCCAACATATCAGTGAATCATTAATCACTGCGACTTATCCTTTCATCAAAGTCTGCTCTCTTCGTTGAACAAAGAGTGTGTCACCGAGAGCAGTTTGCTTTGCTCTAATGACGAATAAACATTGTGTGGGACGGTTGGCTGCCCATGAGAATTGGAAGGAAAGAAAGAGCGAGAGAGAGAGAGAGAGAGAGAGAGAGAGGGAGGGAGAGAGGGAAAGAAAGAGAGAAATGAGAGAGGGTGATAATGATAATGAGAGTAGAGATAATTTGTCCTAACTCTCCTAGTGATTTCGCTTGGAAGTGAAGCAGCTTTTGAGTGTGTGCATATGTACTTTATCCCATTTGGTTCAAGGCCGTTCCATCCTAACAAGGGAAGAGGCTTCTTTATTCTTTCTCTGCTTCTCTCGCCTGCTGATATCATCGTCAGTCTTCTCTCTCTCTCTCTCTCCCCCTCTCTCTCTCTAGCTCTCTCTCGCTCATTCTCTCGCTCGCCATCTCTCGCGCGCTCTCTCTCTCTCTATCGCTCTCTTTCTCTCTTCTTTGCAAGTTTCCCCTCCGCCTAAATTGACTGAAGCCTTTCGCCACGTTAATTGCTGACAATATCAGCCGATTCACCTGGGTACAGGAATGTATGAAAGCAGAATGAATCAGCAAGCTAGTTTGCCTTTCTTCTATTCTCTCTCTCACTCTCTCGTCTTTCCTCCACTCTCTCCCTCTCTTTCTCTCTCTCTCCATCTCTCTCTCTCTCCTCATGTGCCTAAACCCAATTTCGGCATTCAAATCGAGACTCACCCCTTGTTGACTGATTATGCATGATACTGTAACCGTGCCAAACTGGTATCGGCTAGCAGTTGCCAAAAAAAGAAACTGCATAAAGTTGTAGGGAGAAGAAGCTTGATGGACACAACTCAGTAGCTCTGTCCATTCAATGATTGCCATCCCTTATTTGACAGAGTGCCATGAACAGAATTAGTAGTACAGAAAACTTTCAGAATATTATTCAGTTCGTTTCTGCAGATTCGAAAGCAAATGTCAATACGAACAATAAAATGCGTATTCATTGTGATTATTTATTAGCTCCCATTATTTTATTTGTTAATTTTCAGCTCAACGATGAAGAGGTGCCGATGGAGATCTGCATGCTCGCCAAGTGCGCCAAGATTCCAGGTGAATAGCAGTGAAATAGAGAGAGGGAGATAGGGAGAGTGAGAGAGAGAGAGAGCGAGAGAGAGAGCAAAGAGAGCAATAGAACGAGAGAAAGGAGAGATGGGGTATTGGGACGGGGGATTTAGATGAATGTAGTGAAGAGAGGAAACGTATGCGCCAGCAACTGGGATGGACGGGTTAAAGGATTTAAAAGAACAATAAAAAGCAAAGCGGGAAATGTGGGACCTTAACCTGAATTTGTAATTTTGTAATCTCGACTGTAACACGATATACGGGTTGAAACTTCAAGTTTTTTTTTTATATTGCTGGGGATTTATTTTTTTCCCAACCAGATCACCTTTTTGAACCGTAATTATGTACATACATACATATAAGGGCATCGATTATGCAATCCCTGTCTACTAAACATTTGATATCGAAAACTTTGATATGCTTTAAAGGGCCATAGCTAACCTACATATAACTATAGGAAGGTAACTCTTTTTTATGAATGGCAGAGGGAGGAGTGCATAGTTGATGACGTCATAGGAAGCGAGACTTCCTTCAATGGAGAAGAGTACGACATTTCCGTGCAATTCACGATCAAAATATGAGAGAAAAGGGAGACTTTGAAACTCAAGGTGAATTAGGGGTATTCTCGGGAAAATAGGAGAGAAAGAGAATACAAAATTTCTCGAGAATCTATAAGGGTGAGAAAGAGTGGAGAGAATGAGAGAGCGCGGGAGAAAGAGAGGAAGTAAGGAAAGGGAAACTATATCGTAAATCAGAAGAGCGGCCATGCCTATTAGAGCGAATAGGGACCAAGAGTAGCAAGGGCAGGAGATACGAGTGAGAGTTGTCGGGGATTGTCTCACCGGGTGTGAGGGTGTGACAAGCAAGGTGCTCCAAAATAATGTGTAGCAGTTTCGGTTAAGATATCCGAATGTTTCTTATGGAATGTACAGACGAGCCAAAAACTAACTAAAGTTAATATAAAGTTGAATTCATTGTCTGACCATAGAAATGAAATTGCGTGAAATAGGAAGCAGTTTTGCGGAAATATGAAATGACAAATGATGAGATATGTCAATTTAACATGTATAAATTACACAGGCGTGATCAAGCTGCTGGACTGGTACAGCATCCCCGAGGGCTTCCTCATCGTGATGGAGCGGCCCTCGCCGTGCATGGACATGTTCGACCTCATCAAGGCACATCATCGACTTGACGAGGACGTTAGAGGAGTTTTTATTTTATTTTATTTTATTTTACTTAATATTCCATTTAATTTTTACGTTTTAAAGTACGGCTCCTCGATTAAAGCAGTATCCCTTAGAACTTAATAATAAATAAAAATATGTGAATCGATAACTCTTCTCCTCAGGTCGCCGGCTTCTTGATGCGACAGATCGTCGAGACGATTCAGGCGTGTGCTGAGAAGAGAGTGTTGCATCGAGACATCAAGGTGGAAAATTATATAATTAGTATTATTGAATGATTCATTTATGTATTTATAGTAATATAAACAGTTAATCAATAAAAGAACAAATGGCCGAAAAAAATCCTTTCATTTTTAAGGACGAGAACGTCGTAATCGACTTAGTGACAGGCGAAACGAAACTCATCGACTTTGGCGCAGCCACCATTCTCAAGAAGTCACACTACACTGACTTTCAAGGTTATCATTCTTTCTTTCTTACAAATACAGGCAGTTTCAGTTATACAACTATATTTACGAGATTAGGAGGTTCATACATATTCTTTTTGTTTTTTGTAAACTTTGATTGCCTTAAAGGAGCTGTCCATGGAGATTATAATGTTACTGAATTTTTTGTTAATACTATCCGGTCCAACTAGAAACATCATTAGGAAAAGTGAGAATGCGTCTTGAAGGGGCCCTGAGGAGAAAAACCGCATTTTCCCCACGCCGTACTGTAGAATTTAGGGAGTGACGTCATCACTCCATACCTATTTTCTCCGCATGCACACCCTCATTCAACCAGAAAGAAGGTGAAAACTAGGTGCGAAGCGGCAACCACGCTGGAGATTCAAGGGAAGAGAAGAGAGGCAGAGATAAAAAGGCTCACAAAGTCTAGTTTGTTGTGATGGACACTGTGCTAGCATGCCGCCAAAACTTTTTGCAATATCATGCGCGAATTCAAACGTTAGTTTTTCACAAGCGGCTTCTAAACTCCATGGATAGTTCCTTTAATATCCTTGTCAAAGTTGAAATACGTTGTAGTCTCTCTCGGTAAATGCTCGCTTTTGGGATTAGATCACAACCGCTGACTAGGACTTTTCTACAACCACTTCTTCCTTGTTCGCTTTCTCTATTTCTCTCGTAAGCTCTCTGTTTCTCTCTCTCCCTCTCTCTCTCTCTCTTTCTCTCTCTCTCGCCTTCGTTCTCTCGCTGTCTCTCTCTTTCTCCCTATCCCTCTCTCCCTCTCGCTCTCTCTCGCTCAGAATTCAGCCTGTCAAGCAAATATTTGCCTTGGCAACTAAGACTCGGGCGCTCTCAGGCATCGAAATGTGCGTTTTGAACGGTTTCTCCATGTTGACACGGGCACATAAAATGTTGGCCGCCGCGCGTCCTCTGTTGATCTTCTTAGATGTCGCGACAGTAGGCTTACCATTAGAAGAGTCGTCTTTGAAAGAGAGAGAGAGAAAAGTTCGAAGGTCACCTCTTTCTCCCAAAGTGGAACGGAAATGGTGGAGCCAAAGTGGGATCAGAGGAAGTGTGTAAAACATGGACGAGTTGCCATTCTGCTGGGGGTGAGAGGCCCCATCATTATTATGCTGCCCTGCCATCGCGGCCGGACTCGTGGCCGATGTTTTAACAGGCTCAAAGGAGATTATAATACGGAATTTTTTGGTTCACTGATCGACCATTTGGCCGCTTTCCTTTCCGAAATTCACTCTTTCATCTGTCGTCGTACCTTGCGAAACAAACACATTTCGCTCTCTTCCTTTTCTTTCTCTCTTTTCTCTCTATTTCTTATCATCTCTTTTTTTCTTTTTCTCTCTTTCTCACTCTCTCCTCTCTCTCCCTCTTTCTCCCTCTACTCTCTCTCTCCCTGTCTCTCTCTCTCTCTCCCTCTCTCTCTCCATCTCTCTCACCCTCTCCCTCTCCCTCTCTCTCCCATCGACTAAGTGAGTGGGCGATTTGGCCAAGTCCCTCTTTCTTCCCATCTCGTTCGGCTTTTACTAGCCAGTTCACGAGAGGAGAAGGAAGAGAAGGGTCATAGCATGTGAAATCTGCGAAAACAAGTTTCATTACTGGCGACAGAAAGAAAAAAGGAAGGGAAACAGGGGAAAGTGGCGAATTGCCACACAGTAAATATAAGTCAAACCGCAGACTTGTCAAGTGCCGAATAACCTCTAGAGTAAACACGGCAATGCGATCTTGCACTTATTCAAACAAAAAAGTTTTCCCCGTAACGACATCGTGACCTCACGTGTACAGACTCTAAATAAATGGAAGCAATTGAGCGCGAACTCCACAATTTGGGGAAAATCGGGATAAATATTTAGAAAAACTGCTAAAGAATATATACATAAGTAATAGTATATTAGAGGAATACTATATACATACATAATACATATCTTTATTTAATCCTTTTTAGGTACACGTCTGTACTGTCCACCCGAGTGGTTTCTTCACTCGCTCTACCTCGGCAAGGAGGCAGCCGTCTGGTATCATAAATTTATTATTATTATTATTATTATAAATTAAAAAAAACATATAATATTATACTTTCTTATTCCAGCGTTTCTTTTTAGCATTATAAAAAAGTATAAAGTTGACAAAAAAATTGGAAGAATATTAATAAAAGATTATTTTAGAAAAAAATGAATTAAAATGAATTAAACATTCCCAGGTCACTCGGAGTTCTTCTCTACAACGCTCTGAACGGCAGACTTCCCTTCCGGAATGAAAAGGACATCTGCACAGCGCATCTGCTCGGCCCTCTCCCTTTCTATGCCCCTGTATCGGCAGGTGACAGAGAGAGAAAGAGAGAGAGAGAGAAAGAGAGAAAGAGAGCGAGAAAGACAGAGAGAGAGAGATAGAAAAGGAAGAAATAAAACACTACTGTAATAAAAGAGAAGGAATGAAAGATAAAGCTAATTTCACATTATGTTTGTTCATATCTTGTTTGAAGTTCTGCTTTCACAAAATAATTCTTTAGTAGTTACATAAGAATTGCAGAAGCGCGTGACCTCATCTCGCGCTGCCTCGTCTTCGACCCCTTCACACGATGCACTCTCGAGGACATCATCGCGCATCCATGGATGAGGAAGGAGCGGCCAGAGTGGCAGGCACTCACCACGCAGCTCAGTAGCAGCCATCAGCTGGACGCACGCGGGCATGGCGACGTGGAGAGAGCAGCAGGTCAGAGAGAGAGAAAGAGAGGGAGAGAGAGGGAGAGAGAGAACGAAGGAGAGAGAACGAGAGAGAGAGAGAGAGAGAGAAAGAGAGCGAGAAAGAGAGAGAAAGAGAGAGAAAAAGAACAAAGAAAAGCCTTGTAGGGAGCGAAGAGCTCGAGGAGCTTGAGCATTCATCGGACGGCCGAGAGGACGCAGCGAGACGACCGAGTGCACACGAGGACGACCGAGAGAGTGGCGTTGGCTCGTCGCGGAGCATCGACGACGGCCGAGAGGAATTACAGGTGGGCACTCTTTATTACTCATTTAATTAAATTATATGTATTTCCTTTAGATCAAAATTACTACGAATTACATGTAAATGAAAAAGCGAATTCACATATTTGAGATCGGGATATCGGCCACATGAATTTTCAAACTAAATCAATTATGTCATGTCTTTTTTTCGAAACTTAAAAATAAACTCAAAGCCTGCATCTCCTTCAGGCGCCCTTGGCCGCCGGAGCCGCAGCGGCGTCGACAGCGCCGCGTTCTGGCCGCGTCGCCAAGACCTCTCTGCTCGTGCCGCCTTCGTCCGCCGAGCTGAAGGAGGTCGTTGCGCCCGCCAAGAAGAAGACGATGTCGACGCAGCACAGCGGCGCCGCGGTCTCGGCGCTCGCGCGTCGCTCCCGGCGTCACGGCGCGCTCGCAGTCGCCAAGGCGTCCGCTGTCGCTGGCGCCGGCGCCAAAATAACTGGCGCCAGCACCAAAACGGCCACCGCCGCTGGCGTCGAGCAACAGCCAGCCGTCGTCCTGCACGCCCTCCACTCCGCCATTCAACGGCAACAACGTGCCGCGAAGCCACCGGCTGGCATCAAGGCGTGAGAATATCCCCTCTCCGGTTCTCTGTTTCTCTGATTCTCTCTCCTCTCTCTCTCGCTCCCTAACCTGTCCTTACTTATTGACATATCTGTACATATCACTCCTCTGGCCAAGCGCACGAGCTTGTTTACGAGCCCGACATTTCAAGACATATCAAACAAAGATTGATTCTAATTGTGTAAGATTGCGCGAGTATCACAGATTGTAGATACAGCGTATGTACTTTGTATATACATACATGTAAGTATGTATAAATGCTCATCAGCTTGAACAACTGGAGTCCGAATGCTCTAGGCTGGTATGTCTTTCATTATGTCTTTTTTTCTTCGTGTTTTTGTTACACTTTCTACATTTTGGATGTTTGTTTTTCTTCGTTGAAATACTAATTCAACTTTGAATAATGTGAACAAGATGGGTGATTCTGTGGTATTGATTAATTGATTGAGAGAATTTTGCTTCTATTGACTAGATTAGGTAACTTTTGCGAATAGTCTTGAAGGGACATGTGTTTTGCCTGCCACGATTGCTTTTGTTTTCGGCAGTCCCCTCCCACCACTCACACTCTGCACTTTTGTGACGGGCACTCAAGGATAGCATGCCTTCGTCTCCCGTCGATAATTGTAACCCCAGTATTCAAGTTACTGTAGCTCTGTTTTACTTCTCTAAGTCCGTTACCGTATCCACAGGGTCATGGTGTCACTCGCCATGGCCGTGATATTAACAAGAGTTGCTTTATTCATTTGATGCGCAGCAGTGAACAAGGAGTTCACGAGTCTATCCCTTTCCGCTTCTCTCTCTTTCCGCTATTCTCTCTCTCTCTTCCCCCAATTCTTCTCCCTCTTTCATGCGGCTAATTCATCTTCATTTTTCATTGAAGATCACGGCGCTCTTGGAGTTTCAGCTCCTGGAGTTATGCATAAATGACTGGTTCCGACTACGTGTTCAACCATGCAAATACAAGACTTGGAGGGAGAAAGCGAGAAAGAGAGAGAGAGAAAGAAAGAGAGAGAGAGAGAGAGATGAGAGAGAGGGAGAGAGAGAGAGAGAGAGAAAAGGAAGAGAACATTGAATACTGACGAACGGTGACATGTATTACAAAAATATATGTAATTTAAGACAGTAGCTCTTGTTGTTGACCAGTTGAAATGAAGAAGTGTGCAAAACGCTCCTCTCCAAATAATTTCTTTATTCATAAAGGCAAAGACACAAAACTGTTGTTTGGTCACACACTTTTCATACACTTTAGGGGACATAAAGAGAGAGGAGAGAGTGGTCCTATGTACATTATCACAGCCATTTTCTGTCTTTGACGTGGTCTTTCGAGTTTGAGTCAATAAGGAGAAGGCGAGTTGCACGGGCGATCTGTTGGAGATGTCCGGAGTGTTCAAGGCATTAATTATCACAGAGTACGATAACGATTCAATAAAAGAAGATTATACGGTACTAATAAAATGGCTTATGGTTTAAAAGTTAATATGTTCTCATACCAAATAATGCAAGTGTCCGAATTTTTGTTGATTATGAGAGCGACTATTTTGAAAATGAAAATGCAATCGGAATGCGTGACGAATTAGGGAAAACAGAACGAGGGTTTAAATAAAAGCTTGTATACAAAGGAATATCCGAAGAATAATTCCTAATAAGCAAAAAAGGAGAAGAAGGAATGGTTGTTGGTTGCCCACATAGTCGAGTCCACGGGTAGCGATCAAGGGTTCTTTTGTAGTTAATATGCAAAATGTATTACAACTACATACATGTTTAAAGCCGCATTATATTGCGACATTAAGATAAACATCGTTATTCTTAGAAAAAAAAAATTATATTCACGTCTAGGAGAAAAGAGAGAGAGAGAAATAAAAAAGAAATATGTAGATAAAATTGGGGGGTCGGCTTCAGGAAGCGAGGACGAGGAGATTCGCTGCTGCATCGTTCCTTCCATGAATATGTATGGCGATGCGACTCTACCAAAGGGGGCGGGGCAGCCGTCGGCTCTTCCGTATTACACACACTTTTGCTATTTAAAAAAATTAAATTAATTCTATCATTTTAATTAGTTTAACTGCTAATGTATTAGTTTTCCTAATGCGATGACTTCGATGACAAATCACGAACTATAATTGTGAGAAATTAATAAGTCAAGAAAAAACAATACAATGGCGGATCACGACGACAACGCCCGCCCGCGTGGACTGCGACTATTGGCTGGCACGGGCAAAAGAGGGTAGAGATATCGGGAGAGGCAGAGAGAGAGAGAGAGAGAGAGAGAGAGAGAGAGTTTGAGACAGGCAGAGGGTCAGAGAAAGAGAGAGAGAGAAAGAGAGAGAAAGAGAGAGAGAGAGAAGACTACAGAAACAAATTGACGCCTACACTATGCGATGACTAGCAAAAATATGTATGCATGCCTACCGTAAGAATATGCGTGCTTAAACGATCCTGGATATAAGATATTATTTGTCATGGTACAATTTTGATTATGTGCTCGAGTGGGATGTGTACGGTGGCACTGGAAGAGTTGTAACACGGCGGAGGGAGGGGTTTGGTATAAGAAGGCGAGGTGGGCTTGGGTCGAAGTAAGGGCTATCCGGAGGGACGGAGAGAGAAAGAAGGATAAGAGAGAGAGGGAAGTGGGACAGAGAGAAAGAGGGAGAGAGAGAGAGGGGGAAGTGGGAGAGAGCAAGAGAGAGAAAGAGAGAGAGAGAGAGAGAGAGAGAGAGAGCAGAGTAGTCAGTTGATGAGCGCGAGACGAGTGCCGGTGGCGTCATCGTCTGCGAAGCTCTCGAACAGTTTTGATTGTGTTCGTTGTTCGTTCTACGTCGTCTCCTTCTCTTTCGCTTGACTAGAGAACACACTCAGCTCGTGTTGAAGCATTGGACGTGATGTGGGCATCTTCAAAACAACTACATAATTCACAACAGCTATGTATGTACATACATACATACATACATTTACATACATACATATGTACTAACGGTTCAACTCTTTTTTTCAGAAGAACAAAAATTACCGTTATGATAGATTGCTTGAAAATTAATTTAATTAAACAATTTATGCTTACTTGTTTGAAAAATCTTGTTGTTCATGTCACAAGAATGACAAGGAGAAGAAGAAGAAGACTCATTCGGGCTCATGTCATGATGTCAGGTGGCGAGTTGAGGTAGTGATGGACGCCAGAATGGGCGCCGACACCATTTTTAGATGGCGCCGGCGCCCGCCTCCCTCGAGAGCAGCCAAAGAGGGCTCAATGAAGAGCAGAATATGATTTGTAGTCTCCAGGCGCCTTTTATACTTTAGAGACGCCATTGCGAGGAAGGAAGGCGAAGCGATGATAAGGGCACTGCATAGGGCAGAACAAGGAAGAGGAAGAGCAGGAGAGATGAGAGAGCGAGAGGGAGAGTGAAGGAGAGAGAGAAATAGAGAGAGGAAGGATAGAGATTTGATGAGAGGGCGACAGAGTGCGGTATAAAGACAGAGAGAGCAAGAGAGAAAGAGATGGAGGGAGGGGAAGAAAGAGAGCTGGCAATAAGTGATGTAGATAAAAGAAGAGCCCTGTTGATCTGTAGATATCGGGAAGATCAAACGAGTGCCAAGTATCATAAGGTTGGAATGTGAACGTGTGCATGTCGAGCAAGATAATTATTGAATTTTAGTGCAGTTGTAAAAATATTAAAGTAAATAAATAAAATTGAAAAGTTTAGAAAGGAGGAGAGGAATACAGCAAGCTAGACAATCAAGGTGCACTCTACCAGAAATGAATAGGCAGGAGAGAATTTAGGAGAGAAGAAGAGAAGAAGCTTCCACGACTGCCACGTCAAAGAGGAGAATGAACGCAGCCTAGCGACCGAACCAAGTCAACGGAGTGGGCCTCGTCGTAATGTTGCTCCGACAATGGGCCACGACGAATTTGGGCGAGAGTGGGAATGAGAGAGAGAGTGAGAGAGATCGAGAGAGAAAGAAAGAGTGAAAGAGAAAGAGAGAGAGAGAAAGAGAGAGAGAGAGAGAGAGAGAGAGAGAGAGAGAGAGTGGTGTGGATGCCTCGTCAGAACAAGCAATTTTTTCTCACGTTAATAAGAGCAATTTCTGAAGTAGAAAGAGAGGGAAAAAGAATTCCAATCTCTCACAGTTGTTCGTCAAGTTCTTCACTGTACACCATACGTTTGTTAAAATGAAGAATAGAGAAGAAGAAAAATAGAACCTTGCCTTCGCGGAAACAACAAGAAAGGCCTTTATTTGCTCTTTCCTTATGGCATTTTAGAATCACTCAAATGATTCATTACAATTTCGGCCAAATGCGATGACTATTGCCAACTCTCAAAACAGCGAAGTTGGTATGCTCAATTTCTCGCGCTCACTTTGTTTATCTCTCCGATTTCTCTCTTTCTCTCTCTCCCTCTCCCTCTCTCTCTCTCACTCTTTCTTACTCTCTCTCCCATCCTCTCCCATTTGGCATAACATATTTCAATCATAATCAGTGAGTCGTTTCCATATATTGCTTTACTGTCTTCCATATACTGACTGTCTCCATCTTTCTCTCTTTCTCTCACTCCACCTCCTTCTCACTCTCTATCTCTCTCTATCTCCCTCACTCTCACTCTCTCTCTCTCTCTCTCCCACCTCGTCCACTATACGATATGCACATATGGATCTTTTCCAATTTTGCCTGGTCGTTGGAGAACGAAATGTTGCTGACAATGAATGAGTTGAGAGGGAACAAAGCAGAATCCGAGAGAGAGGGGGAGAGAGAGAGATTGAGAGATATAGGGAGAGAGTGAGAAAGAGTGAGAGAGAGAGGGAGAGAGAGAGACATTGAGAGATAACCAGCAACGTACATTCACGTACATACGACGTCAGGCTGGCGCGTCTGATAAGGTAACAGCGATGCTGTACAAGCAGGCTTTAGAGCTGCTCTAATCACTTTCGCCTTCAAATTCTCTACCTCTCTTTCTTTCTTCCTCCCTCTCTCTCCCCTCCCACATTACTTTCCTAAGCTCATCACCCAGGTATGGGTGCTCGGTTACAGCGGGCAACTACACTCCTGATACATTCGTCCTTTCGCAGCTGATAAAGCATGCAAATATGCCCTCTCCTCCTTCCTCTTTACCGCTTACTCTCGTTCCCTCTCCCCTCCCTCTCTCTCTCTCTCTCTCCCTCTCTCTCTGTCTCTTTCGCTATCTCTTTCCCTCTCTGATAAAGCACGCATGATGCTTGCTGAGTGATAATAGAGGGAAGCTGAGAGAAAGGTTTCCGAGCTAAAGCGAGGCGCAATGAGAATCAGTTTGAAGTTGCATAGGTAGGGAAAGATCTGAAAGTGCAGCGGGAGGTGGATCGGAAGAGGGCGTTGGCGAAGAAGCCGTAGCAGCTCGCTTAAAATGTATAACAGAGTATGATCATGCCCCCTCCCCTTTCAGGCAGCCGAGAGCAACGTGGACAATGTCTCGATGATGCACAGCTTCTCTCTCTCGTCCCTGCCACTCTCTCATTCCTTCACGCTATTTCACTTACGTACACCTGAATGCTGCTCTCTCATGCTGATTCCATTCAATATCGCAATATTTTTACTCTACTAATAAAACGCAATCTCTCTTCCAGTGAGGAATATCTTCACTACTTCTCCCCTAGAAACATCAGCAGAACGAAAGACAGAGAGAGAGAGAGAGAGAGAGAGAGAAAGATAGAGAAAGAGGGAGGGGGAGAGAGAGAGAGCAAAAGGGCGTTGTTGTTGAATTGGAAAGGGAACATGTGGGCGTCGTTAACCACCGGGGTAGCTCTACAAAAAAGAATGGAGAGGGAGAGAGAGACAGAGAGAGGCAGACAGAGCAAGAGAGGGAGAGAGGGAGAGAGAGAAAGGGAGGCAGAGAAAGTAGGCCAGAGTGTATACAGGAGAGACTAGACGACCATCGCCATCTCGTCGCTGCCACGATGCAAAGCTGGCTGCTCGACACCGTCAAAAGGAAAAGCCCTTTGTAAGATTTTATTTCGTCGATAACAATACGAAAAGGCCCTTGAAATAGTCTGTGTTTTCATTATTCAAAATGAGAGATGAACATATGTATAATACTAAATGTGGGACGACCCTCTCGCTCTCTCTCCCTCAAGTGTTCTCCCTCCCCCATACACTCTCTCTCTCTCTCTCTCTCTCTCTCTCTTATTTCTCTCTATTTCTCTCTCGTTCCACTTTATACTATCTATCAGTGATCTCGTAGTGAAGATGGGAAAG
This sequence comes from Allodiplogaster sudhausi, assembly GCA_945643635.1. NCBI lineage: Eukaryota > Metazoa > Nematoda > Chromadorea > Rhabditida > Diplogasteridae > Allodiplogaster > Allodiplogaster sudhausi. The sequence continues at coordinate 882,165 of CALZFC010000051.1, forward strand.
GAAGCGTTTTTGCCTATATTCTCGAGGAGGCAAGTCATTGTTGGATCAGAGCTGCTGATTCAACAGATGTGCAGTCAGAAGAAGTCGTGGCATGGAAAGAAGAGAGGATGAGAGTAAGAAGGAGAGTGACGAAGAGAATGAAGGAGAGAGAGAGAGGAAAAAAAGAAAATGAAACATGAATGGAGAGACAGAAAGAAAAAGATACGAGAGAGAGAAAGAGAGAGAGAGAGAGAGAGAGAGAGAGAGAGAGAGAGAGAGATAAGAAGAGAGAGAAAGAAGAGAGAGAAAGAAGAGAGAGAGAGAGAACGAGAGAGTGAGAGATATAAAGAGATAGGGAGGTAGAAAAAAGAGAGAAATACATAAACTGTTGGCGGAAACGGATGGTGCAGTTAAATGAGTTCATAAATATTTATTAACTTTATAAATGTGAACTTGAAATTCAGTAATGGATTTGAATCTCTGAAACTTCGGTACGGCTAATTGTCAGAGCGTCGAAGAGAACTCCAGCATTGCAGAGAACAAGAGCGAGCAATGACAGTGGATTATCAGGGACCAGAAGATTACGTCGTGATTTGGCATAGGTAGAGGATTTAAGAGATAGAGGAGAGGGAGACAGAGAGAGAGAGAGAGAGAGAGAGAGAGAGAGAGTGAGTGAGAGAGAGACAGACAGACAGACAGAGAGACAGAGAGAGAAACACAGAGAGAAAGCGAGAAATAAATAAGAAAGAGAAAGGGAGTAGATACGTATAGAAAGAACGCAAATGCGACAACGATGCGTACACTTTGAAATAAACATACAGGTAATGCTAGTCGCCAAACATCAACTGTAATTCAGCGAATTCAGTGTAGTTGTTTCTTCAATTTCACAGCATCCATGGCAGACAACCAGAAGAAACTTGAAATGCATTTGTAACGAAACAAAGCAATTCGGTCATGACCAGGAAAGTACTATGGCGATCCTAACTGTAATGGTTATAAACCTTTCCACATGTTAGTCTTCCCTGCCTCCCCGTGTCCATCCCTCCCATTCAATATAAACCATTTGGTCACATTCTCTGCCCACCCCTCTCCTGTGTATAGAATTTCAAAACACAGACAGCTTTATCTCAGTATCGAATAAACACAAACGACGAACATGAAGATTAAAGAGTAGTAGTGGATCGACTAAGAGGAAACAATTATCAGTCTAGGCAGAAGGGGGTCAATGTCCTTCTAAAAGGAGAGAACACGGCCCTTGGTTCTGCACGCCGAAACACGAGCTCACTTAATGCTAACAATTGAATTGTATTCTATCCTTACTGATATATAGAAACTATCATCTAAGGATAACTAACAGATACGCGAATTTACGAGCAAAGCAACGAAGAAAACAGCATGGAAATGGTTGTCAAATGTAACAAGAAGAGTCCGATGAATAACATGATTTGCCGCTCTTTCTGGCATTCCACCAAGATGTTTGCTGGAACTTTGCCAATTCTTACTTGGCAATGAACGCCTTCATCTTGTTGAGGAGGCCAATGTAGAGGTGATGCTCGTGGGCCGAAGCGAACTGGACGAGATTGCGGAGGAAGGTCCCGTCAAAGCCACGCTCCTCTAGGTATCTCACGTACAGAAGCTCTTGCACGCTCTGCAAGCAACGACATCAAACCAATCTATCGTACTCTTCAGATCTCGTATCCATCTACCGTAGTATTCTTCACCAATATACATACATCACATTTACAAGAGGATCCGAATATGTCACTCATTTCTTGTGGCAATTAATGACTAGCTAAGAAATAGCAATGAGTATCCTTGTTCTGCGACTGATCTAGTATCTCGTACCGGGTCAATGTACTTGCCGCTCGTAGCGTAGATGTGAGAGGGGACATCCTCGCTCTCACCCTTCTTCACGGCTGGTGCAATGTAGAACTCCTCGACTTGGAAGTCATCTGGAAAAGAGAACTTATCTTAAGGTCTGTAAGTCTCCTATTAGTTCATTGTTAGCAATGTTATTTGCTGAAGTCGAATTAACTCAATGGGACAAAAATTATTACTAATATTTAATATTAACATTTCGCATTAATTAGCCTTTTTCCCGGCCAATATTATAGTATTCAGAGCCGGTAAATGGCCCAAAATTTTGGGCCCGGCCCGGCCCGTGGGCTCGTTTGAGCCCGCTTTAAAAAAAAAATTCCGGGGAAAAAGTCCGACAAGCTACAGAGCATTTTGAAATTCAGATTTTTTCACGCTCATGCTATGAACATTCATTTTAATGTATAGAATAAAAAGTTTTAAGAGGAAAAATGGACAAATGAAGAAAGTTTTGCACTTAATAATGCTACCTATCGTCCTGACTGGACGACATCGTGTGCTTATCGGGCCCAAACGGGCTCACGGGCCCGCCCAACTTTTTTGGGCCCGGCCCGGGGCCCTGGGAAATTGGGCCGGCCCGGCCCGCGGGCCCGCCAGGGCCGGGCCGTTACCGGCTCTGATAGTATTTAACTATATACAGTAACATTTACAGTACTTTTATTGTTCCATAAAAAAAACTAAAAGACGGACATTCTCCCTCCTGCTCGGTCTCGACCAGCTCGAGATGGAAGCAGAGTCGCTCGCCGTCTTTAGTGATCTCGATGGTGAAAGGAGGCAGAGCCACCGGTGAAGGTGGGGCCTGCTAAAAAGTAATCAATAATAAATAAAGCCTACGTCCTCCCTTCAGGCTTGAGAATAAGACATGGGCATTGCGATACAAATTAATGATCCCTGGGTCAAATTCAGGGTTTGTTAAAGATCACAGATCACTATTTCCAGGGACTCCTCAGGAACCCCGCTTCCCTGGCGCATCAACCACTTCCATCTCAGTTCTTTCCGAAGAACAGTTTCGTCATTCATTAAGGATGATGCAATAGAGCACCCTCCATGCATCACATTAAAAGGCGATCTCTTACTTCTTCCGGGCCATCCTCAGCAATGTCGACCGAGTGATTGACGTTGAAGACGACGAGAATGCTGTAAAAGAAGAAAATTATGTTTTTCCCCTTATCAATAATACTTGAAATGAGGCCATTTCAAATTTATATTTCAAAAGTAATAAAATTCAATTACTGACTCCTCATTGCCGTGCTTCTTTGTCAGGCGGATCTCGGCTTCTTTCGTTTCGATGGAGAATCCGGGGAAGGAAGCCGCGGCGTCCGCGCCAGAGGAAGCAGCCTGAGAGGAGAAGAGGGGTTGGAATTCAGGGGATTTCACATAAAAAATATGCTCAGAAAGAAAATGGGCTTATATTATATAGAGAAACATGGGAGAACAAGGCGACTTCATAGATTGAAAGTAGGGCAAAGGCAGACAGACCAGTTATGTAAGATAAGGTTTGCACACATTTGGGCTTCCTTCCCGATCAGGAAGTATAAACAAAAAAAAGGCATCTGACGGCCACGTTGACATGGTCGCCGTAACGAACACATAAGATTCATGCTTACCAGCTCCTGTTCCGCGGTTATCTCTTGCTTGAGCGCGTCAGTGAGCTCCTTAGCGACCGAGTCAACTAAATACATTCATTTAGTTTACGAACACTTCAGCAGCACATTGAATAGACAGTTGTGATCATGTCTGAAACTTCTTAGTAAATCATCCGGCGTAATTTTCTAGGAGAAATTCGGCCAAAATGACAAAATACAGCAGCATCAGCCAAGGTTGTTATCAGTAGAAGCACCTTGTGGTGTTATTAAACAGCAAGATGTAATCAAACGGCGATGAACCTCGCGGAGTCGTCCCAAACATGCGCACGCCGCCCACGACAATTCCGTTGGAGCGGCCGAAAAGCGAGAGGTCGAAGGGCTTCTGGAAAAGAGAGAACAATGGGTGATGAAATCATCGTTATAAATAAATTCCATTGAAACCCAAAGCAGAAAACATCCACCACCTTCTTCTTAGCATTGCTTTTAGTAAATTTCATTACAATTCCCAGGGTCTTGCTTGAAAAGCCGTGGAAAAGGGTAGAAGAAAGAGCTCAGCTCATAAAAAACGTATTCATGGAGAATAAGCTGATCGGACCTGCTGATTACTCGACAACCTCGACGACGTCGCAACATGTGCGTTCGCGAGCCGACCGAGCGAGCGGAGGAAGGAGGACGAGCCCCGGAGTGCCATTTTGGAGAAGGGGTACCCTGACAAGAACACGATCTCTCTTAGGAACGCAACGAACTCGCATGAGAAACGCGAATACAAGAAACAGAAAATACTCGTTCTAGTTATGTATAAACTCAAAATGGAGCATTCACAAAAAAAAACTACAAAATCAGCCAAGATACTCCAATGAATTAGAGTGGCCTCCCAGAATTTCAAAATCTTCGAGACTACGGCCTAAAGCTAGGAAAAGTGTCGTAACTATCGCAACCTGGATTTTAAAGCTGGACGGAGCCAAATAATTCCAGTACTGATTGCTCGGTTTAACAGCGCTTCTCCCTTCTCCCACTTTAACGGATACTTTTTTCCTGGCAATAGGCAATTTCCTTCATTATAATATTAATCCTGTATATATCCTCAAGAGCCATCGAAGCATTTCACCAAGCCCTTTATCCTTTTTGCTCAATAAAACAAACGAAACCGGAAACAACAGGCACAATCAACGAAACAAATCACAACATCACTATGAAACTGACATTTTGTTCCAGAAAAAAAAACATGTCGCCACGTTTGTCATAGGGGACAGCCAGAGAAAAAAGAGGCATGGGAAGAACCTGAATATATAAAATTGTAATGCGAGGTAGTAATTACAAACTCGTTAAAATAATAGCAATTATAATTAGTCCAAAGACATGACAACAGAAAGAACTTTCCACTTTTCTTTTTACTTCTAACAATAAGAGAAGCGCACATTCCGCCGAACAACAACCCCTTCTGAGATAACGTAAAAAAAAACCTTTTTCATAAGCTACCCTCCAAAATTTTTTTCTGAACAACATTGAAGATGAAGAATCAGATTTCGAAAAAATTAAAACCATGATAATAAGACAAAAACAAACAAATGGTAGATTAAAAAGGAAGAAGAAATAATGAGAAGAAAGAATATTGCATTGTTTGCGTCGCGTTCTTCGAAGCCACTATTCACTTGGTCTTCACTCTTCGCAAGCCAATTGAGCGACAACCTAAAGAAAAATCTTTAAATACAAATCATAAATTCATAGCGAAAACATCGACTTCATATGCTACACAGATCGTATTCTTTTATCATCTGATCTTTCAATTATATATTTAAAGAAAGCATGAATCAAAACCTGATCTGAATATCTGAGCGAGTTGTGGTGAGTAATCCTTCTTGCCATCGTCTTCCTCCAGATCATCTTTATCTTTCGGAGCCTGAAAAGGAGAGCAGACATTATTCATGACGCGTGATTCTTTTGTTTATAAAAGAGAGATAAAAAGAGATGGGGATTCTTAGAGATAGAATAAATATTCGCGAGATATCAGAAATACGAGGAAGACTTCTTCCGAATGACATTTTTTTTAAAGTAAATTCAAGCCAAAAATGAACTCTAATGCAAGGCAAAGGTAGCACAATCATCTATCTTAACAGTTGTATTCCTTGGTATAACCCTCCCCCCTTACCGGGCTCTCCTGCTGAGTGGTGGATCCTCCTCTCGCTGCTCTTCCTGGTAGCGGACTCGGCGACTCTCCAGGAGCCAGAAAGCGAGGTCTCTTGAACGGGTTCGAACAACTTGGAGAGGGCCTGACAATTTATTTTTAGATTCTAAATTATTTTAGAAAAAAAACTGCACTACTTAAGTTTTTCCAACTGACTGTTTCGATGCAAAGTAGCCACTTCTGCCCGAGCCGAGAAGTGGCCGACGAAGTGGAGTGAGAGAAGAAGAAGAAGATGTTGGAGTCGCGGGATTCGGCGCAGCTATAAAGACATTTCTTCATGGTTTACAAGAAAACAACATGCGAAAATATGGATCGATACCTAAAAAAAGTAATTTGATCATGGTATAATATTCAGTAAATCTTATATTAGTAGATCGATCGCCTAAAAATAATAGCTCACAATAGCGCATTCCCTCCCAACGAATTTCTTTCTTTGTTGTTGTCTTTCGTACAATCTACTAAAACACTAAAATTTTCCCTTGATGGTCTCAGCGGGTGTCCCCTCCTTTGGAGTGGCCGAGTTCTGAGCAGGCGTCGGGGAGATCTCTTTCTCAGTCTCTTCGACATCTTCTTCAGTTGTTGTCGCATGAGCTTTATGAGAAAAATTTATTTTGCAGAATAAAACTTCAAAGTAGCATCTGAAACTGAAAATCCTCTTCAAATTCAAACGACAATTATAGGACCATGCAAACTTTAAGATTTGGAGATATATCTTGAGAATAAGTTTTAGTTTTTTAAATATACCATTTAGAGTTCCTTTTTTGTTGGTTCAAGAACGTGAATTATCTCTTCGAATTACAAAGCTTGCTTGCTTAACTTACCATTTTTCTTATCGCCTTTCTTCTTGTTCGAGGACAGACTATTCTGGGCGTTAAGAGCAGAGTCCAGCTCATACGCTGCTGTCAGATCATCAAGCTATAAATAACGATCACTGATTCCTTTTCAATATTTCCTTCGGTTAATGGAAGAATCACCTACTTTTTGGAGCATTTATTTTATTAAAAAAAATTTTTTTTTTAAATTTTATCCTTACATCAAGAATCTTCATAGATCGAGGCCGCTTCTTTACTTCAGACTCCGTTGTCTTTGTTGATAAGGACTGCTTTGGTGGGCGAGTCTGAAAAAAAAACTTTGCTAAATAAAATTAATGGAGCAATATAAACAACAAAATTAAAATTAAAGGGTCGTGATATTTTGAACCTAAAGGATGTGAACACTAGATCAAAAGGAGGATTTCACATCACCTTGTGAATGAGCTTTCTACAATACAATAAATTCTAATGGTACCGGCAATTTGATATTGACGTACCACAGTTCTTTTCTTTGATGGCGATAGAAGAGTTTCTTCATCTTCTCCATCTATGGTGATCAATTCAGGATCATTACGCTTTGCAGACTTCTCGGGACTCTTCTTTTTCTTCTTCCGTCGGACTGGGGAGGAGACCTTGGAGAGGGAAGAAATTAGTGAACAAACTGAGGAGAGAGAGAGAGGAAGAGAGAAAGAGAGAGAGAATTTCAAGTAAGAGAGGAAGGAAGCTGAGTCCGACCGTAAAGGCGCCAGCCTTGAGCTCCTTCTTTGCGGCCTCTTCATTGCTGACTGCTGTCTCAGTCCTTCTTTCGGATCTCCTCTGAAATGAGGCAGACCAAATGGACCAAGAAGGAGCTTGGCTGGACTCCTGGAAGGCGTCTTCGAGGCGGGGAGCTGTAATTGGTTCGTATTCATTTAGAAAGACAGGGAAAGTCGAGCAAGGCTATTATTTATACTCGATTGCATCCCCTTTAAGAAATGATAGGATCCCACCATTTGAAAGAGGAATTGGCTGAGGTTCACTTCTTTCATAAAATAAAATGGAAAATAGTTTAAGAGAGAGACAAAGAGAGAGAGAGGGAGTGAAAATGAGAGAGAGAGAGAAAGAGAGAGAGAGAGAGAGGGAGAAAGAGAAAGAGAGAGAAATAAGCAACTTGAGTGGTCGACTGTGTTCCCGAGTGCGAGCCTTACAGCCATGGAATTCCCAACAATTTCGCCAGCGAAGCTCAGATCCTCTTCTTTGTCTGATATCTTAAAACAAAAACATATCCTGATATTAGACTAGTGAATTCGAAAGACAATAGTAGGCCAAATACTTTGATCATTATTTTCGGTAAGCGAGAAATCCTTAAAAAAAAAACCACGTAAAGTATGTCTAGAACAATTTCTTTTGAATGAATGGAAAATTATTAAAATATATATATGATACATATATATATATATTGATTATAAGAAAATGAATAATGACGTACATCCTCAAGAATGTTCTCTTTCCCGCCAATGGAATCCAGAAGATAAGGCGTGAGGGGCCTCTGGGAGCGGGAACGAGGATCGAAAACCACCTGAACAGAGTGAATAGATACAGTCAATTGTAAAGAGAGATCCTGATTTTGGCACTTCCTGTTTTCCCAAGTAATCGACAGGGGCTATTATATATATTCTATTAAAGAAATAATTCTTTTATGATTAATGCTTCATCAATCGATGATATTAAAGCAAACTTTAAAAGACCTGACCTGGTGCAAAAACGTCTTCTCCGCTCGGATGAACTCTTCGATGAAGGCCTTGTCAATCTTGAGCTGCGGCATCTTAAGGTAGCTGGGTATCCGGGGCAGGAGCTGAATGTTTGAAGTTTACCATTAGAGATTTTCATGGATGATTCTCAAAAATAAAGTAAATATTAAAAAGAAGAACTTCTCTAAATTGCATTAAAAAATACTGAGCAGAATCCCCTAACCGATCGAAGGTCCGCATTTGAGGACTTTGCAAAGAATGCTGAGGCCTTACTAAGTCCAACTCCTTTGAGGCCGCTCTAAAATTGTAACAAAATTAGTTAAATTGCCAATGACAAATGATATCTTTGCTACAATACCTGTCATACAATAATTAATTTTCTATGAACAGTAGTTGCAAAACCAGCTGAGAAATACGAACAGTGTAGTCGCAGCCAGTGAGAATGCAGATTCGGCGGAACTTTGTGAAGCAAAATTCGTTACGCATTGGACCTCAAGTATTAGAGAAGTAAATTGCATTTTCATTTAATTGTACAATACAAAGAACCAATCTCTACAATGAAAAAATACAGAACCAATAAATCATCTCTGAAACAAACCAGAAAAGCAGCTTGGCAGATTGTCCTTTTCGTATACATCACTCGAGCCACTGGAGACATCCCATTTGAAGAAGATCTGGAGAAAGAGAAAGGAAGCCATGCGGATATTCCATCAAGACGATATAATATTTTAAAGTACATCAAAAGTAAATAGATTCAGCGATTGATAAAAAATTCTGGAAAGTATTCCTACTATTAATAGCCAGTTTCTGTGTCTGAATCGCGCATTTACGTATTGATTTTTCGACATTTCAAATACGAAGGTTGACATAAAAAGGTAAAATTAAAATGACAATAAATGCGTGCCTTTTCACATCCGAATGCAATGAGATCCGAGTCCTCCGTGATTACGGCATCCACGAGCCCAGCCATCGACAGAAACGCCAACTGAGCGTCCGATTCGTATGGTGCCACCAGAATGTCCACGTTCGGCAGCTTTCGAAAGTGCTAGAGAACAAAATATTTATTTTTAATACTGTATGCTTTTACCGTACCCCCACCATAATATCAAAAAAGGAAAATATGGTACCTCAATGGTGTTTTCAACAACTTCTCGTGAGATGGAAGTGCTTTGGCGAAAGAGTGAATTCGCCTCATCCTTCTTTCCCTTAAATAAGAAAAGGCGCATTTAGGGGAAAAGCAAAACAAACGGGCCAAAGAAACTTGAATTCTAGTCAAGAGAAATTGGTCAAAGTCGATGATAGTTTAACAAGCCACTTCCACCCATATTCTTGGGAAAGTGGACTTAATCTATTCACGGGGCGAGAATTGTCCATAATTGCCCATCCCTGGTATGAAACTCTGGTAATCTGCCAACCTGAGAGAGTAGAATCTTGCCCTGGCGGACGTTCTCCTCGCGCAGCTCTCTCCGCGCCTCGTTCGTCTCTCGCTTCGCCGGCAATGGTCGTCCGTCAAAGACGAGCACAACGTGGCAGTCGAGAGCCAGAAGGGCATCCACGTACTTCTTCACGAAGTACACGTAGCTGCGAGGAGAGGTGATTCATTAGAGGACACACGAGAGAAACTCGGATAATTTATTAGTAAATACTACAGAAACCTAGCAGAACCAGCAAACGAATGCAACTCTTTGAGAGCTGACGGATGAAAGCGTACAATTTGCTGTCCTGCCCGGTCGCCAGCTTCTCCATGCATCCAAAGAGTCCGCGATGCAGCAGACAACTCACGTCGATAGCCACCGACTTGCAGCGAAGCTCGCTGATCACGCCCTTTAAAAAGAATAATTTAGGCATTCAAAGAAAAAACCCAAAACCACTCACAACAAGCATATATTAATGAAATGTAAAAACCCCACCTTTCTGCATGCCTTGGCGACGAACGGCAGGAGATTCTGTATCCCCATTATGGGGAAAACCTGAAAGAGAATAGATTATTTAAAAAAAAACCCCAAATGTGCCCTGAAAACATGCGGAAAACTTTCAGAGGTTCCATCGTTTCAAAAATGAAAATTTACCGCTTTTGAACAATTTGTGAATCACACTTACAGAATACTACCTGTCGTTTTAAGAGTGCACCTCACTTTATCCACACAATATTTTCTTCAATGATATCCAAATGTTTCTTTCAATTCATTTTTGATAGAACTCTTATTTAAAGAAGGGAATCTTTCCATATTCATTGAAGACTTGCAGATAACACGATGCCAACTAAAGCACCGCAAACCAGCTCATCGCAAAATTGCCACGGCCGAAAATGAACTGGCACACTTGCCCGCAGAATTTGTTAATGATTCAAATTTTACTCTTATTGCCTCTCATCGTCCATAATGAAGAAAAAGAGCCGGGAAAAGGAGCAGTCTTATGATGATATCTGCCATTTCTATAAGACCAGCATTTCCGTCGGTATCATTTTTATTAGACAAAAAAGGGCTTCGCAGCACGCAGTGGAAATGTTTTTTAAACAGTGTCTTATCTGTAATTGTAGGTCCTCTCAATATGAAATTGGCGTGGCTTGAGGAAAATTGAAAGTCCAAAATGACACTATAGACAAAGGAATTTGTCAGCACTTGCAAAGAAGCTGCCAGAGGCCGTTGATAGATGACCAAACATGAACACTCACACGAACACGACAATGTACATCTTGGCTCACCAAACTATTCTCTTGCAAGCTTGATGACGTATGCTCGAGTTGGATCCGTGGCTGCTAGGCGACTTCACTGAAAAGGAGTTGGGATTCAACACGAGAGAGAGAGAGACAGAGAGAGAGAGAGAGAGAGAGAGATGACACAAGTATCTTTCACCTTGAAAGCGCGAATGCCAAACGACCACTTCCGAAAACAAGCCGGATACAAATGAGATGCTGAAGTGTCAACGAGCTGTCGCCCTTTTGCGTTAGAACTTCCTTGTCATTTAGTCAGGAATAAATGTAGATTTCCATATGTATTTGGAGTTATCATAAGATGTTCTGAATAGCCAAAATTGACTGACTATTTTCTTAAATATTGATTTATTTATTTTTTCTTCTAAAACTATCGATTTCTAGTGCTTGCCGGCACTCTCGCATGCGCATCGTTCAATCGCTCGAAGTTGATCGACGACCTCTTCGGTGACCTGATTTTTGGTCAGATGATTATTGGTCAAATGATTATTGGTCAAATTTTTGATGATCTTTGGTCAAATGATTGTTGGTCAATGATTGTTAGTCAAATGATTATTGGTCAATGATTATTGGTCAAATGATTTTTGGTCAGATTTTTTTTCACAAATCGGTGATGTTTGGTCAAATTTTCAACTTGTGCATTAAAATATATAAAAAAATTATCGAATAGTGCTTTGAAATGTGCTGGGCATCCCTTCTTATACTCAAGCACAAGAAAACTATCACAAACAATTACGAACCCCGAACACTTGTCAATTCACCTGTAAAGGGAACCCAAGTAAAAGGAACTGGTATATGTTAAAGGAAGTCTCCGGCGAATGTTTGGCCAAGCAATTCAAAATAGGCATTTGAACCATGAAGTGTCCCGCACGGAAGGGACTCTAGCGGCCACTGGCTAAAATATGCCTAGTTCTCAACCGGTCACGTTTTTGGAAGGCTGTGATCCTCTCATTTCAGTGCTGCAGCCCTTGCACTCTCTCCACAGGAATTAGTGGCCAAAAATTTCATTGGGTGCTGACTTGTTGAAAAAAATCCGGCCAATGTCGGTTGCGTTCCAATATGCACACTTCCAAGAAGGGTGTTCTCATTTCCTCGGTTTTGCTATGCACACATCATTTTTTTTCAAAATGGCTGGAGTTGGCGATCGAGCGATGCAAAATAGGAGGCTGCTAAGAACTACAGTAGCTAATTCTCTACCCGTGATATTTAAAATGACTATAATTCTGGAATGATAAGATGAAATTCATTCAAACTTTCCCTATCTATGTTTTGCGATGAGACGAACTGATCCATGCTTAAAAAATGATATGTTAATTATTCGTCGGAGACCTCCTTTAAAGGCCAGTTCGAAACGGAGCAAAATTAAATTCTACATACCCTACCTTCCTTTCGGCGCCGAAAAGACCTTCTTTGGGCGCCGAAAGGAAGGTAGTGTATGTAGAATTTAATCACCCTTTTCCCCGTGCTATTTCTCACTTGCTGCTTTTCCTCAGTATATCCGAGCCTATCTCCTAGTAAGCTTGCTTTGTCCGGGAGGTGACCAGCCTTAAGCCTGGTCGCTTTCTGTCCCCCTCCCTACTTGATCCCGTCAACGACCACCACGATTGGCCACACGCCCTTACCCAATGCCTGAATTTCCTTCTCCTGAGGCATTCTCTTCTCTACCTTGTTGTCTCTATTATCGCCGAGTAATAAACTCGCCTGGCAGGTAGTCATTGTCACAGTCGAGCTCAAAGACAAGTACATACATACACTGCCCCAGTCGCATTTTGGTTCCCTTATATTTTCATTGTAAAGTAAATCACTTATGAATTAAATATACCCTATTCTGTACATAGGTGGGACTTGAAGGCGTACCATAATTGGCAATATTTTCATTCGTAGCGCTAATTTAATTCGACATAATTCAAAACTGACCAAAAATCACAAATTTGTGAAAAAATCTGACCAGAAATCATTTGACCAACAATCAGTGACTAAAAATCATTTGACCAAAAATCAGCAAAAATTTGACCAATAATCACTTGACCAAAAATCATTTGACCAAAAATCAAGGAACCGACCTCTTCGAGGGCTACGCGGCCACGGCGCGGCCCATGAGGGACAGAAGGACGACCGTGACGGTCAACATGCTCATGATCAGGACCAAACTACTCAAATACGTCAGCCATCTCTCGCTCTGGATAGTCATCGTCTCTGACCAGTGACATTTTCAAGGGCAATATTAGGAATATATAGGCATGAAGCTCTGAGTTTATGGCAAACAGAATCTAATGTTCAAGGTATGTATACTGTAAAATGCTATTGTTTTGAAGGTGTACATATAAGACTCTAAATCCTGTAAAACAATTCTTGTAAATATTTTGAGAATGCCAGCAACACGAAAGATGCAGGACAACACGCATTCGACGCTCTCTCTGGTGCTGGACATGTCGGCCGAGTGGGCCGACGAGTTCCTTCGCTGGAATCGCACGTCTCTCGAGATGCCCGAGACGCTGATTCTGCCGTCGAGAAGCGTCTGGACGCCTCCGCTCGTCAGCATCTCCGGGTTTGTCTATTTCTTTTATTATTCTAAATTAATTTGTTTATCTACCATTCCTATTTGTAATTTTTTGAGGCCATGTGCACAAGTGCAATTCTTGTATGTGCACGGAAAGAGAGTAGGTTCTTCCGTTACAGATTCCTCACCCCTCTCACGGAAACAGGCTTCGTTCGTATTCACAACAGCGGCAGGGTTGAGCTGCCATTATTGCTGGTTTGCTGGAGCACTTGTCATACTGTATGCGTGAATGTTTAGAAATATGAATGTCGGCAATGTCGAGTGTTCATAGCCTTGTTTTCGGACTTCCTTTTGGTTGTCAATCTCTGACTGCAAAAATTCAGAGCCTGGAGAACGAGTGCACGCTTAATCTGCACGAATTTCCTTTCGACGAAAACGAATGCTTCGTGAGCATAACGACGTGGAATTACAACGAAGATCAGGTTGGAGGAAAACAATAACTTACTCTCATTGCTTTCGTTATAATAAGCTCATTTTGAGATATTGATCAATCATTGAAAAATTGATCAATCGTACACAGGTTGTTTTCAAAGCTGTCGGAAGAGCGGACGGCAATGACAACGCTACAGTATGTTGTCTAAATATTTTACATAAATAAATTGACATTTTTACTAATTAAACATATGTAGCATTGAATCCAATGGAAAATCTATGTACATATATACATACGTACATACATGCACATATGTATTTATCAGGGAATTGGCAGCGGTGAGTGGACTATTCGTTCTATAGAGGCTAGAGAAGACAAGGAGTATCTGACCTATAAGGTTCAAACATTTAATTGCCAAATATCATCGAGATAAAGGAGATGAAAGCCTCGATTAAGCTTTCGCTAAAACGCGAGCCGAGTTATTACATCTACATCTTCATCATTCCACTCGCGATCATCAGCATTATGTGCCTGCTCGGCCTCTTTCTTCCGAAGATCAACAGTGGAAAGAGAAGATCACAAGTTCGCTCTAGTTTTGTTTAGAATTGCATTTCCTGTCCAACCCTATGAGGTCCTCTTTCTTTTTGCCTTAACGCTCTGGCAAGGCTTGTAAATACGTATGCTTTCGAAATCTCAAAGTATTTGTTCGTGATGGTATCCGTTATTTGTTTGGGCAAAAAGACTTATTATATGGCCAGAACTTTTCAGAAAGATAAGGATTTATTCTGGATAAGGATTCCCAATGAATTCAGACGTATCTCGTCCTGACGATTCTCTTCTATATGATTCAGCTGATGAGCGTGGCTGACAAGAACATTGCGCGCACGGCCTACTTGACTGGCTTAGGTTTTCACTATTATTTCTTGTTTTTACTTCTTCACCATTTTCATGTCAAGAAGTTAAAATTCCATATTTAATTCGTGCCATTTTGCCCAAACAAATGGCGAGAGAGCGTTTTTTAGACAACCCAGGAAATTGAAATAGAGTACTGGCGAGTTTCATGCGCCTTTAAAATGCAGTGAACTTATTTAATTCATTGTAAACAAAAGCTCATCGTGAAATATTTATTTATTACGAATCTACTTTATGGCTGGCTTCTTCGCAGGCCGCTTCATCTTCAGCGAGATGGTCGTGTGCTGCTGCGCCTCTCTCGTTGCCACATGCATTCTCGTCTGCCACCATCGCGCCACCGTCGGGTAAGTCGTAAATGATCTATATTTTTCTAACGGATAACCTTATAATTTTATAGTGATAAAAATATTAGTTGCAAAGTAACATGAGAAGATATATACTTCTTGATCTCCTTTTCCTCCCTTTCCTGATTGCTATAAATGACTACGGTTGGTTTAAAATAGCTAAAAAAAATATATTAATAACTCAGTGAACACTAACTGTCTCAGCCGTCGCCGCCACGCTTCTCGCGTTCTGGCGGCATGTTGCTGCGTGCCGCGACGCGTGGGCGGAGTGTCGCCGATTCGGCTGATCTTCTCCGCCCCGCAACGCCTAGCAAAACTTACGAGACATTGCTTAAGTTAGTTGATACTAGAAAATATCTAGTTGAATTATTTCGCTATAGATGAATAATTTGCATTTTTGGTGAACATGTATTTTTTCCTATGAGATAAGTCTATTCGTTCCGTTTCTTTGATGTATTTATTATCTGTCTAAGTTATATGTACATATGCGACTATCTCTCACAGGAAAGTGGAGGATTACATCTACGCCGAGAACATTGAGGGAAGACGCACACTTCTTTGGACGGTTGTCTTCGATTCGGTCGACAACATTGCACTGATTGTCTTTGTTCTGATAAACTTTATCATTCTATAATAAAAAATATCTTTCAAAAATGCGAGTATTGAAGCATTCCATGGTGAAATCAAATAAAAGTTATCGAAGCCAAACAATAGAAGAACCAAATCTCATATTCGAATTATCAGTTTTTAAACTAATTTGATGAATAAATATCCTGCGCAGAGGATACGGGAAATGGAAAGACAGTGAAAGGATTCCGTGCCTGTTGATCACCGGTGGAAAAAGAAGAAACTGATTGTGAGAGCAGCGGCCGGTCGAAGACAGTGCGTAAATGAGAGAACCCAGGATGGAACTACATTTTGAACTTGGAAGGGTTATGGTCAGGGCAGGGGAGCGCGCCTATCTTGGCGTATTCCATAAGGTATAGGTCATGTCTTTCCAGCGCACCTTCAGAAGAGGCCAGTTATTGGGAAGCCTAGGATGGCCAGCAGGAATGGAATGTGTACACACGTGCTGTCCACACACACACGTGCTGTCCTCTCTTGCTGTGCGGCCGCTCAACTTTTCGCTCTCTTGCCGGTCCTCCCAGCTACAGCTCATGCCATCGCCTGTGTGCCTCAGGCCTCTCACGTCTCCTAAAGGCACCCTCTAAGGTTACCTCCATCCGTTGAAGAGTCACCTTTGTCTCTCTTTCCTCTCATCGGCAATCTCTACTTGTACCCCTTGGGCCAGGGGAATTGTGATCTACTTAGGCCCTTCATGAGTTATGTCTGGTCAAGACAATTCTTCCTCTTCTGCTAAGCCTATCTCTCCTCTGGTCTCGTTCGCTGATCGCTTCCAGAATCGCCGTAAGCTCACTCGCGACGCGACCGGTTCCGTAGACGAGAATAGCGAGGACGAACACATCCACCAGATGGCGCAGAAACTCGACGCCCTGGTCGTCGCCCTCTCAACCAAGGACGACGACATCAAGTCACTCTCACTTCTCGTGGCCGAGAAGGAGGCACGAATCTCTACCCTGGAGGCAGCCCATTTTGCACTTTGATGCATTTATTTCCTCTCCTGGCCTCGTTAATGGTAACGATTTGGATCTTGATATTTCTCCCTCTCGTGGGGCTGCCTCCGCTCCCCCTCCCGTCCCCCCTACCAAGTGCTGATGTGCTTCCAGTGTGTCTGTCAGGAACGCCTTTCAATTGACACCTCATACACTTTAGCGCCTCACAATTAGTCTGAGATGGATAGAGATAGAGAGACAGAGAGAAATAGGGAAAGAGGAGCGGTGAGAAAGTATGAGTAGAAGCTTCCAGCCAATGTCCTTGGCGTTGAGCATTCAAATATGATAGAATTAAAAATTTGAATGAATTTGTGATTGGTGTCCGTGCAAAAACGCGGTGCAACAGCACTCGACGGTAGATTAACAGCCACGTACCCATCGCAGGAAGATTAAATTTACAAATATTTGATGACATTTTTTGTTTTATGCTTTACCACCTTTCTTATGTGAATATTCTATAATAAACTAAAAAATATTAGGCAAAATAGTATCAAATAAGTAAACGAACAGGATGAGAAGCGAGTCACTGGCTGCGGCTACGGACCAGAATGAAGAGGAGAGAGACGCAACCGGGTGGATGCTGTGCAATAATGCGAGGCTCTACATTATTGAGGTTTGCGGTTACTCTCATTCCTCTCTTTCTCTCTATCCTATCTGGCTATCTCTCTCTCTCTCTCATGAAATGTATTTCGAAATTCGAATGCGTATGCGGTTGCTTAAAGAAGGTTTAAACCCGGTAACTCCTAACACGAAATGGCCGATCTTATAGTACGATAGGTTTAAGCAATGTGATCCTGGAAATTTGCCAAGATCGTAAAGCAAGCATTTTCCTGGACAATTTTAAATTGACGGTTTGCGTCCGGTAGTGAATCGTGCATGTGTCGGCATATATTTCACGGCCTATAGAACCATATTTCACCCCTAGATACTCCTTTAACTTTTAGTTTAGAAAATTGGCTTTTTGCTGATGCATTCGCAAGCTCAATCCGGACACATTCACAGAATCATCCTAATAGCAAAAATTTTGAGTTTTCGCCTCCTTTAAGCTGCGGGCAAGATCATCTTTGCTTGAGGTTGCCTGTCTTTCTCTCCCCCCCTCCCCTCTAACTCTCTCTCTCTCTCTCTGTCTCTTTTCTTTCTCTTTCTCTCTCTCTCTTTCTCTCTCTTTCTATATCTCATCTCTTTCTGCTGCTCTCTCTTTTTCTCACTGTCTTCTCTCTCTTCTCATTCTCTTTCGCTATTATGTGCATACATGACTGCGGTACTTCCTCGCTCGGTCGCCGGCCGTCCGTAGTGTTCCCTAACGGGTTGTAAGGGTGACATCAACTCTTCTCTTGTCTCCGCCCGCCCAGAGTGCATGCGCAAAATTTGAGCGAGTTTTTTTTCGCCATTTGATTTTGCGGGCTGTCATCTTGAGCCATATCAATTTGATTTCTTCTCAGAAGATTGAAGACGCTGCCGTGCACTTTTTATTCAGAAATTGTGCTGACGAGGATGAAACGAGATCTTCTCTCTCTCTCTCTCTCTCTCTCTCTCTCTCTCTCTCTTTCTCTCTCTCTCTCTCTCTCGCGCGCGCGCTCTCTCGCGCTCGCTCTCTCTCTCTCTCTCGCTCTCTCTCTCTCTCTCGCGTGCTCTCTCGCGTTCGCTGTCTCTCTCTCGCTCTCTCTCTCTATCTCTCTCTCTCTCTCTCTCTCTCTTGAATGATATCCAGGAGAATTAGAATGGTCTACAGGAGAAACAGAATGATCTTCATGAGAGACAGAATGGTCTACAGGAGAAACAGAATGATCTTCATGAGAGACAGAATGGTCTACAGGAGAAACAGAATGATCTTCATGAGAGACAGAATGGTCTACAGGAGAAACAGAATGATCTTCATGAGAGACAGAATGGTCTACAGGAGAAACAGAATGATCTTCATGAGAGACAGAATGGTCTACAGGAGAAACAGAATGATCTTCATGAGAGACAGAATGGTCTACAGGAGAAACAGAATGATCTTCATGAGAGACAGAATGGTCTACAGGAGAAAAGAATGCTCTTCATGAGAGACAGAATGGTCTACAGGAGAAACAGAATGATCTTCATGAGAGACAGAATGGTTTACAGGAGAAACAGAATGATCTTCATGAGAGACAGAATGGTCTACAGGAGAAACAGAATGATCTTCATGAGAGACAGAATGGTCTACAGGAGAAACAGAATGATCTTCATGAGAGACAGAATGGTCTACAGGAGAAACAGAATGATCTTCATGAGAGACAGAATGGTCTACAGGAGAAACAGAATGATCTTCATGAGAGACAGAATGGTCTACAGGAGAAACAGAATGATCTTCATGAGAGACAGAATGGTCTACAGGAGAAAAGAATGCTCTTCATGAGAGACAGAATGGTCTACAGGAGAAACAGAATGATCTTCATGAGAGACAGAATGGTTTACAGGAGAAACAGAATGATCTTCATGAGAGACAGAATGGTCTACAGGAGAAACAGAATGATCTTCATGAGAGACAGAATGGTCTACAGGAGAAACAGAATGATCTTCATGAGAGACAGAATGGTCTACAGGAGAAACAGAATGATCTTCATGAGAGACAGAATGGTCTACAGGAGAAACAGAATGATCTTCATGAGAAACAGAATGAACCAAGAGGTGATTCCATTCTCCGTTTTGCTATGCTTTCTCAGCAAGGGATCGAAGGAGGAACGAGCAGTCGGATAAGGAAGGAGGAGACACGATTGAAAAGGAAGGAGAAGGTATCTCTCTTTCTCTCTCTCCTCTCACCCTCTCTCTCCTGTCGCTCTCTCTCTCTTCTCTCTCTCCTGTCATTCTCTTTCGCTCTCTCCTTCTCCCTCTTTCTCTCTCGTTCCTTGAACTTCTTACCAGCCCTCTCTTTCTCTCACTTACTTCCTCTCTCTCTATCTCTCTCTATTTCTTTCTCTATATATTTCTTTCTTTCCCTTTCTCTCTTTCTCCTTCTCTATCTATCTCTTCCTTTCTCTCTCTCTCTCTCTCTCTCTCTCTCTCTCTCTTGAGTAATCTCTTCGGTCTTCATCAAATCCTTCTCTTCCCTGCTTTCCTCAAGGTGCTCACTCCAACAAATCATGCCCCTTTCCATTCCTGGTGTGGACGGTGAGAAGAGTGTCATCCGGAGATAGCGAAACGAGCACACGAAGAGAAGAAGAGGGCAGATCGAGGGGCTATTAGCTAAGCCCTCCTTTTCGCCTTCAATCGCTTCCAACTCAGCAAATTCTGTCTTATTCTAGTTTTCATAAATATTTCATGAATTTGTTGTTTTTTTTGTATTACAAATGTATCGCTGAAAGACAAGAGAATTATCGAACTCGCACCGAGAGAAAGTGGGAAGGAGAAGGAAATGGGAGAGAGTGAGAGATTGAACGAGAGCGAGAGAGGGTAGAACGACGATAGAAATAGAGAGATTAAGAGAGGGAGAGAGAGCGCGCGCGAGAGAAAGAGAGAGCGAGATAGAGAGAGAGAGAGCGAGAGAGAATGAATGCTGAAGAAACTCTTCATTTACTCGCTCTCTCCATCTCTCTCGCTCTCTCCCCTGGGCAGACCATACCCCCCCCCCTTCTCCTTTCTTCCCCACTCTTCTTGCACCCTTTCCCGGTATACGGTGATTTATGCAAGCTCCGCCTCCCAAGCTTCCTGAGGGTCTTCAACCAATGGTCGTCAGAGTGGCAAGTATAAATAAGCCGCTTTTTTTGCCTTCTCTATTTCTCTCTCACTCCCTCTCTCTCTTCCTCCCTCTCCTTTCTTCCACCCTCTCGCTCTCTCACTCTCTCTCTCCCTTCATTTCTCTCTTTCTTTATCTTCCCAAGCAAACAGGAAGAGAGAATGTACAGAGTGGTGTCTTCTTCAGATCTAGAGTGCACGATAGCCAGCTCTGCCGCGCCTTGCAATTATTCTTTTTCATCACACTTCAAACGTTTGTAAGATTTATTTTGTCTCTTTTTTAAAGATCGGAGAGAGAGACCATGCCAGAATGGAGAGAGAGAGAGAGCGAGAGAGAAGTAGAGGAAAGCAAAGTAGCTCCTAGGAAACAAGTATAAATGGCGCCAGTCAGTGATTCCTACCTAACTGATCGAAATGTGCACAGGAAATTTCCCTCTTTCGCTCACTCTCTCCTCCTCTGCTTCCCTCGCCTCTCTTCCCCTCGCGCGCTCTCTCTCTCTCTCTCCATCCGAGTCTGCTAACAGAACTAAAATTTTTGGCTTGATTCTCACCATCAGCATGGCCATGGCCAACTTCAATCGTGAGTCTAGGAGGCAAGTATGCGGCAATTTACTGAAGAAGAGTAAACCTCTTTCTATCTAGCTTTATCTCTCTCTCTGTCTTTCTCTCTCTCACTCTTTCAGCATCTCTCTCTCGTCTCTCTCTCTCTCTTTTGCTATCTCTCTCTCTCTCTCTTTCTCTATCTCTCGTCTCTCTCTCCCTCTTCCCAAACTTCCAAATCCAGTGGGCGGGGGTCTTGTCGCGTGTGTCTGCCTCTCCTTTTTATCTCTTTTCCTACCAGGAGATTGACGCACTTTCTTCCTTAATTGTAGCGGCACCTGCTTAACGCTCCTTATCAGTGAGGAAGCCGGAAAGAGAGAGAGAAAGAGAAAGAGAGAGAGAAAGAGAGAGAGTAAGAGAGAAAGAGATAAAGAAAAAAGAGTGAGAGAGAGAAAGAGAAAAAGAGAGAGAGAAAGAGAGGGGAGGAAGAAAAGAGTGAGAGAGGGCGAGAGCAGAGAAGAGAGTGGCAGAAAAAAAAGTCGTGGCAAAGAATCCGTGAACCAGGCAGAAACTACTTGAGCAAAAGCGGGAAAGAAAACACAGGAACAAACCGGGCGCGGCGCCAATTCAGGCAATGGTTTTGCTATCGCACACGCAGGGGGAATATAGTGGACAGAATCCTCCTCCGGTGGGGGGGGGGCGAGATTGTCTACTCAGTCGGACCGTATGATGCTGATATGAGGCGGTTCCCCTCGCAGGAAGCCTGCATTAGAGAGACTGATTGTGAGAAGGAAGATAGGGAAAGAGAGTGAGAGAGAGCGAGGGCAGGTGAGGGAGCGAGAAAGAAACAGAGAAAGAGAGTTCAAGAGACCTGGTATTCAATGAGTTCATCGTTCCATCTTGGAGGAGTGGGTGATTTTTTTTTATAGAAACTAAAAAATATTTAATTATTATTTTTGATCTAGAGCATGGAACAAAGTATGTACTAATGACAAAAAGACTATGGGAAACGAGATATAGTATGCAAATTTCTGTTATTAGGGAAAATAGAATGGGCGTTAGCAACATCTCATTAGAGAAAGAGAATATCTTTGCCTTCATCTCTCTCTTCACTCCTCCTTCATCTCATTATCAGCCTCCGCTGCTCTGCATTCGAAGTGTTCTTTAGAGATGATATGATATGTGACGGAAAGAGGGCGGA
Source organism: Allodiplogaster sudhausi (assembly GCA_945643635.1). Lineage (NCBI taxonomy): Eukaryota > Metazoa > Nematoda > Chromadorea > Rhabditida > Diplogasteridae > Allodiplogaster > Allodiplogaster sudhausi. The sequence goes on from CALZFC010000051.1 coordinate 904,287, forward strand.
GAGTGTCCTTTATGGCTGTCTTTTTATCTTTTTTCCCGTTCATATTGTCTTTTGCATCTTCTTTGAGAAATAATTGCAGTAGGACTGGACAGAGTCAATGGAGATGAAGTGCTTGGTGAGAGATGGACGATCGCCATGGAGCAATTCTAGCTGCTCGCCACTCTACTACATCATTTCTGCACATAACATCTTTCTACGCGTTCAACAATTCATTAATATATTCAGAGATTTACATTTGATTTCTGCAGATAATCGTTCGTGAAATCTGAAATAAGAGAGGGTGTGTGTATGAGAGAGAGAGAGATTGGGTGAGAGAGATCGAAAGAGATAGAGTGGGGAGAGAGTGTGCAACACAAATACACATCAAAGCAGCATATCATTATGAAACGCAAACAAAGAACAACAACTCGGCGAATAAAGAAAGAACTCGGCTTCATTTCTACGAGTCTCATCTATGGACTTTGCGGACATCGGGACAGGCGGACGCAGAAAAATAAGTAGAAGAAGCTGCAGAAATTCAGTGAGAGGCCACAGAAGAAGGAGAAAAGTTTAGAATGAGAGTCAGATGCCTGACTAGTTGGGAGTGGCCGGAGAGAGATCTAAGTAAGGGAGGGGGGGAGGACTTATTCAAAGATAGAGAGAGAGAGAAAGAAAAAGAGAAGAGAGAGAGAGAGAGAGTGAGAGAGAGAAAGAGAGAGAGAAAGAGGGAGAGAGAGAGAGAGCGAGAGACAGAGAGAGAGAGAGAGCGAGAGACACAGAGAGAGAGAGAGATAATGGAGTTCAGAGAAAATGGAGAAGGAGTTGGGCAAATTAATTTTCTCTCGGCCAGCTCATATCTCCCGAAATCTGCTCTTTCACTGTGCTTTTCTTACACACCGCTGTGCACGTCTATAAAGAGGCGTCTAGGAGTCTAGGAATGGATGAGATTTAGATGAGTGCTTCTCTCATTGGGGCAGGGTAGGGGGTCTCTGAGTCCCTTGAGGGCCCCCGGGAGGGGGGGGGAAGCGGCAGGGCGACGATCCAGAGTCAGGTTTAGTGCGCCGAGGTACGTAAATCACGGCCGCTTTCTCTCCCCCCCCATTTCTCATTCATCACAAGGGATTCCTTCATCTCCCCTCCTCGAGGACTTCCCGTATTTCACGCTGTTAAACATTTTAAAGATTTATTGAGGAAATATTACACAAATTATTGGCAAGTCATGAATATTATCATTTTTTACGGGAAAAAATCACTAACAACAACTTAAGAAGCCTAACTCGCTCTTACATTGCAGAAATGCCTAGAAATGTTGTTGATTAGGAAGAAATAGAGAAAGAAAGTGAAGGCAGGTTAGTGAAAGGTAGGAGAGTGAGACTTGAGAAAGAGAGAGTGAGAGAGAAAGAGCGAGAGTGCACAATTTACAGGTGGAATGCAGACTGCTTCTCCGAGTGGAGACAGCTTACAATTAGAATCCGAAGGCCAAACCAAATGAAGCGGCAGCATCAGAGAGAGAAAGAGAAAGAAAGAGAGAGTGAGAGAGAGAACAGTTCTCTCTTTCTCTCTCTCGCTGTCTATCTCTCACCCTCCCTCTCTCTCTCTCTCTCTCTCTCTCTCTCTCCTGCACTCTCTCCCTCTATCTCTTTCCTTCTTTCCTTCTTCATCTCTCTCTCTCTTTCTCTCTCTCTCTCTCTCTCTCTCTCTCTCTTTCTCTCTCTCCCTCTTTCGCCTTTCCTCATATCAAGTGACCACGCTGTCTTCACGAATGGAAGCCGTTTGATCAGATGAGATTTCCTCCCGGTTCTCTCTTCTCCACCCAGAGGACGACCCTTCATTCGATCCCGAGACGCTCCTGCCCAAGTCACACTTGGCATTATCATTGATTCCCAAATCATTCTTCCCTTTCTCTCTCTCGCGAGCTCTTTCTCTATGGCTCGTCTATCTCGTTTTCTGATTCCCTCGAGGATGTTGTATGTAATCATGTATTGGTTTTCTGTGTACATTAGTAAAGATGTGCTAACTGTAGCAAACTTCAAGGCAGACACAATCCTTGGATTGGATTGAAGTACGTTCAGGGAGTGCTAAGATAAAAGATAAAGTTACTTTTTCTTCTGTTACCTCCTTTAAAACAACATGTCGACACTTTTCTAATATTACGATTGAGAAGAGTTATTCATGGATCAGTGCGAGAGGCCCTAGTCCAACCTTCATGATTCCCTTTCCCCCGCCTCTCGGAACTCATCTCCACTTACAGGATTTATCGACGAATTATTAAAAATTCAACAACAACTTATGAAGCTTAACTCGATCTTACAAGAAATAAAAGGTGATCCAATTATCAGCATGAAATACGCAAACTGAAGCATTGGAAGGGAGCAAAAAGAAATTCACAGAATATGGAAAAGGCGAAGTTGGGCAATTTTCAAAAATGCCTAGAAATGCCGAGAAATGTTGTCTATTTACAAGAATAAACCGGCCAATAAGATATGTATTTTACAAGGTCAATTTTTTTTATTACTTTCACACAAAAAAAACATGGAAGGCTGGAAAATTACAAACGCTCTAGTAAAAAAAGTGCTTCAATCGTAACAAAGAGAACAAGGAAAGCCACTCTCATTTACAAGAATGAAAAAGGCATTTAGACGCGAGTAAGCAAAGACATTCTATAAGATTATGGAGCAATAAAAGTGCAAAATTTTCTTCCATAAACGAGGAAAATAATAATTTTAATGGTGTTACAGAAGCAGAAACCGTGTTTGGCGCGTGTAAAACACAAAGCAGCAACCTATTCTCGACGGGTTTAGGGTGCCGAGAAGCCGAATGCATTCGAGAAGACTCTCTGGTGGAGGCGTGCCTGAATGGCCGCCTGGAGCTTGTCCATTTCGGTGCATGCAAAGTCGACGATTCGCATCTCTCACACTCCTTCGGTTGTCATCCACATCCGCAGGAATCTCAAGAAGATATATTCTTTGCTAATTCTCAAGAAGATATATTCTTTGCTAACTCTAAAATCCACTTCAAAATACTACATTTTCAAAATAGATAGTAATAAAAAAACATTTTAAAATTTTCCGCTCACTACATTCGAATGTTGAGAAGAGTCGTCTTGAGAGACATCAAAATGTCAGTTGAGAGCGGCGTGGTCATGCAGAGGTTCAACACCTAAAATAGACAAGAATAAATGCAATAAATATTTAAAAAAAAAATATATGATATAATCAATATATTTTCAAACAATTGGTAGATACAATATTATTTAAATAAAGTAAATAATAAGTATCTAAATTACGGACATGCTTGGAAGAGGGTGGAGGAGATCGAGGAGAAGGAGGAGGTGAGGTGGGCAGCAGATGAGGAAGAAGAGACTCCGCCAGCATGGAGTTGGCTGGAAGAGAGAGAGAGAGAGGGAGAGAGAGAGAGGGAGAGAGAGAGAGAGGGAAAGGGAGAGGGAGAGAGAGAGAGGGAGAGAGAGAGAGGGGGAGAGAGAAAGAGAGAGGGGGGGGGGGAGAGGGTGGAGGAGATCGAGGAGAAGGACGAGGTGAGGTGGGCAGCAGATGAAGAAGAAGAGACTCCGCCAGCATGGAGTTGGCTGGAAGAGAGAGAGAGAGAGGGAGAGAGAGAGAGGGAGAGAGAGAGAGGGAAAGGGAGAGGGAGAGAGAGAGAGGGAGAGAGAGAGAGAGGGGGGAGAGAGAAAGAGAGAGAGGGGGGGGGGAGAGGGTGGAGGAGATCGAGGAGAAGGACGAGGTGAGGTGGGCAGCAGATGAAGAAGAAGACTCCGCCAGCATGGAGTTGGCTGGAAGAGGGAGAGAGAGAGAGAGAGAGGGAGAGAGAGAGAGATGGATAGAGAGAAAGACAGATGAATAGATGGAGAGGGCAGTTAAATAGCCATGTTCAGGAATGCTCGGAGAACCAGCATAGAAAGCACTAAATGGGGGCCTTGGCCAGGCAAGCGCCGGATCCGTCTGGGGGCCTGAATACCCACGACTGACATGACAAAGTCCCTGTGCTGCTTGAGTTGGTCGATCCAGAAGAGTCTGGCCGTGGCGAGAGCCTTGGCACTTCCCCCTCCGCCGCCGCCACTCCCCGCAGGGTGCCCGCGGCCAGTTCTCGTAGACACTCCAGTCATTGTTGGATTCCTGTCGAAATTTTTTCTTATTATAAATTTTTATTATTAAATTATGAAGTGCAATTAAATAATATAGATTAATACAGATTTGTTTTAAAACAAAAGACTTTAACAATAAAAAACATTTCAATTACTTAAACAATTTTTAGCACAAAAGATTCATTGAGTCAATATAATAATTTTTTTCACAAATTGCCCTTGTAGTCAGCAGTTTTTCTCCTAATTGAAGCAACAAAAAAAAACGAAAACTAACGCCTCCCCAGGTGCGCTGCGTTTCAATAAAGAGATTATTAAATACCAACTGCTGTTCAGATAAAGGCAGCCAAAACAACATTGAAGAAATTGCCTGGCAGAACACACACAAATCAGCAATCATTTTGGGCCTCCAATTACTGAACAGATGACGAAGGCGTAGAACGCAACTATCGAACAACACACGAGTTCGACACCCGGAACAAGCAATAGCAGAACAACATGGGGAAAAGTAAGTAAAACAAAGTCTTTCGAAAAAAACAGCTTTGCTGCACGCACGCAATCTATTGAATAAAAGGGCCGTGACCGTGCTTACGTTGAATCTTTTGCTAATTTTGAATGTCATACTGTAACACTTTCGCGGGAAACTTCGTAAGTTTCTGATGATTCGTCATATTTTATATTCCGCTTTGAATCCTGTTCAGAATTGCTTTTGTCTTTGGTAAAACTTTTATTTTTATTTCTGTTATTGCTAGGAAATAGCTTTTTTCTCAGTTATTCCCTTCTCTTTCTCTGCCTTCTCGTTTTTCATCAGTTTCGTTGCCTTCATCATCTTCTTCTTTTTCTTCTGGACCCTTTGCGCGATCAAATCTTGCTGTGATTTATCCGTTCGTTAGCTATGACCCGGAAAGTATGGTGTGAAGGACATGCCTCCTCCCCGTTCACTCCGCGAGTCTTTCTTATTTGCTTTTATTACCTTGCTTCATTGCGTACTATTTCTCCTTGTAATGTTATTCTACTATCACATTTTTAAGCCTTTCCGGTGCTAGGACAGCGACAATGTCGTCAAGTCGGCCGAATCGATAAGAAGAAGAGCACGAACTTCCCGCCGCAACTACCACTGGACAGGTTTGCATATTATAAGCAACATTTACGTAACTCGCGCCTCGAATTATTTGCTCTCGAGTATTGTTTTCCACTGTGCTACATTCTGCTTTCTATGCCAATGTCTCATACCTTCGAAAAGCCCTCGTGATCCGAGCACAATTTGCAGAAACGACGTCTCCGTGATGAATGAAACGCAGCGCACCTGGGGAGGCGTTAGTTTTCGTTTTTTTTTGTTGCTTCAATTAGGAGAAAAAACTGCTGACTACAAGGGCAATTTGTGAAAAAAATTATTATATTGACTCAATGAATCTTTTGTGCTAAAAATTGTTTAAGTAATTGAAATGTTTTTTATTGTTAAAGTCTTTTGTTTTTAAAACAAATCTGTATTAATCTATATTATTTAATTGCACTTCATAATTTAATAATAAAAATTTATAATAAGAAAAAATTTCGACAGGAATCCACAATGACTGGAGTGTCTACGAGAACTGGCCGCGGGCACCCTGCGGGGAGTGGCGGCGGCGGAGGGGGAAGTGCCAAGGCTCTCGCCACGGCCAGACTCTTCTGGATCGACCAACTCAAGCAGCACAGGGACTTTGTCATGTCAGTCGTGGGTATTCAGGGCCCCCAGACGGATCCGGCGCTTGCCTGGCCAAGGCCCCCATTTAGTGCTTTCTATGCTGGTTCTCCGAGCATTCCTGAACATGGCTATTTAACTGCCCTCTCCATCTATTCATCTGTCTTTCTCTCTATCCATCTCTCTCTCTCTCCCTCTCTCTCTCTCTCTCTCCCTCTTCCAGCCAACTCCATGCTGGCGGAGTCTTCTTCTTCATCTGCTGCCCACCTCACCTCGTCCTTCTCCTCGATCTCCTCCACCCTCTCCCCCCCCCCTCTCTCTCTTTCTCTCTCCCCCTCTCTCTCTCTCTCCCTCTCTCTCTCTCCCTCTCCCTTTCCCTCTCTCTCTCTCCCTCTCTCTCTCTCCCTCTCTCTCTCTCTCTTCCAGCCAACTCCATGCTGGCGGAGTCTCTTCTTCTTCATCTGCTGCCCACCTCACCTCGTCCTTCTCCTCGATCTCCTCCACCCTCTCCCCCCCCCCCTCTCTCTTTCTCTCTCCCCCTCTCTCTCTCTCCCTCTCTCTCTCTCCCTCTCCCTTTCCCTCTCTCTCTCTCTCCCTCTCTCTCTCTCCCTCTCTCTCTCTCTCTTCCAGCCAACTCCATGCTGGCGGAGTCTCTTCTTCCTCATCTGCTGCCCACCTCACCTCCTCCTTCTCCTCGATCTCCTCCACCCTCTTCCAAGCATGTCCGTAATTTAGATACTTATTATTTACTTTATTTAAATAATATTGTATCTACCAATTGTTTGAAAATATATTGATTATATCATATATTTTTTTTTAAATATTTATTGCATTTATTCTTGTCTATTTTAGGTGTTGAACCTCTGCATGACCACGCCGCTCTCAACTGACATTTTGATGTCTCTCAAGACGACTCTTCTCAACATTCGAATGTAGTGAGCGGAAAATTTTAAAATGTTTTTTTATTACTATCTATTTTGAAAATGTAGTATTTTGAAGTGGATTTTAGAGTTAGCAAAGAATATATCTTCTTGAGAATTAGCAAAGAATATATCTTCTTGAGATTCCTGCGGATGTGGATGACAACCGAAGGAGTGTGAGAGATGCGAATCGTCGACTTTGCATGCACCGAAATGGACAAGCTCCAGGCGGCCATTCAGGCACGCCTCCACCAGAGAGTCTTCTCGAATGCATTCGGCTTCTCGGCACCCTAAACCCGTCGAGAATAGGTTGCTGCTTTGTGTTTTACACGCGCCAAACACGGTTTCTGCTTCTGTAACACCATTAAAATTATTATTTTCCTCGTTTATGGAAGAAAATTTTGCACTTTTATTGCTCCATAATCTTATAGAATGTCTTTGCTTACTCGCGTCTAAATGCCTTTTTCATTCTTGTAAATGAGAGTGGCTTTCCTTGTTCTCTTTGTTACGATTGAAGCACTTTTTTTACTAGAGCGTTTGTAATTTTCCAGCCTTCCATGTTTTTTTTTTGTGTGAAAGTAATAAAAAAAATTGACCTTGTAAAATACATATCTTATTGGCCGGTTTATTCTTGTAAATAGACAACATTTCTCGGCATTTCTAGGCATTTTTGAAAATTGCCCAACTTCGCCTTTTCCATATTCTGTGAATTTCTTTTTGCTCCCTTCCAATGCTTCAGTTTGCGTATTTCATGCTGATAATTGGATCACCTTTTATTTCTTGTAAGATCGAGTTAAGCTTCATAAGTTGTTGTTGAATTTTTAATAATTCGTCGATAAATCCTGTAAGTGGAGATGAGTTCCGAGAGGCGGGGGAAAGGGAATCATGAAGGTTGGACTAGGGCCTCTCGCACTGATCCATGAATAACTCTTCTCAATCGTAATATTAGAAAAGTGTCGACATGTTGTTTTAAAGGAGGTAACAGAAGAAAAAGTAACTTTATCTTTTATCTTAGCACTCCCTGAACGTACTTCAATCCAATCCAAGGATTGTGTCTGCCTTGAAGTTTGCTACAGTTAGCACATCTTTACTAATGTACACAGAAAACCAATACATGATTACATACAACATCCTCGAGGGAATCAGAAAACGAGATAGACGAGCCATAGAGAAAGAGCTCGCGAGAGAGAGAAAGGGAAGAATGATTTGGGAATCAATGATAATGCCAAGTGTGACTTGGGCAGGAGCGTCTCGGGATCGAATGAAGGGTCGTCCTCTGGGTGGAGAAGAGAGAACCGGGAGGAAATCTCATCTGATCAAACGGCTTCCATTCGTGAAGACAGCGTGGTCACTTGATATGAGGAAAGGCGAAAGAGGGAGAGAGAGAAAGAGAGAGAGAGAGAAAGAGAGAGAGAAAGAGAGAGAGAGATGAAGAAGGAAAGAAGGAAAGAGATAGAGGGAGAGAGTGCAGGAGAGAGAGAGAGAGAGAGAGAGGGAGGGTGAGAGATAGACAGCGAGAGAGAGAAAGAGAGAACTGTTCTCTCTCTCACTCTCTCTTTCTCTCTCTTTCTCTCTCTGATGCTGCCGCTTTATTTGGTTTGGCCTTCGGATTCTGATTGTAAGCTGTCTCCACTCGGAGAAGCAGTCTGCATTCCACCTGTAAATTGTGCACTCTCGCTCTTTCTCTCTCACTCTCTCTTTCTCAAGTCTCACTCTCCTACCTTTCACTAACCTGCCTTCACTTTCTTTCTCTATTTCTTCCTAATCAACAACATTTCTAGGCATTTCTGCAATGTAAGAGCGAGTTAGGCTTCTTAAGTTGTTGTTAGTGATTTTTTCCCGTAAAAAATGATAATATTCATGACTTGCCAATAATTTGTGTAATATTTCCTCAATAAATCTTTAAAATGTTTAACAGCGTGAAATACGGGAAGTCCTCGAGGAGGGGAGATGAAGGAATCCCTTGTGATGAATGAGAAATGGGGGGGGAGAGAAAGCGGCCGTGATTTACGTACCTCGGCGCACTAAACCTGACTCTGGATCGTCGCCCTGCCGCTTCCCCCCCCCCTCCCGGGGGCCCTCAAGGGACTCAGAGACCCCCTACCCTGCCCCAATGAGAGAAGCACTCATCTAAATCTCATCCATTCCTAGACTCCTAGACGCCTCTTTATAGACGTGCACAGCGGTGTGTAAGAAAAGCACAGTGAAAGAGCAGATTTCGGGAGATATGAGCTGGCCGAGAGAAAATTAATTTGCCCAACTCCTTCTCCATTTTCTCTGAACTCCATTATCTCTCTCTCTCTCTGTGTCTCTCGCTCTCTCTCTCTCTCTGTCTCTCGCTCTCTCTCTCTCTCCCTCTTTCTCTCTCTCTTTCTCTCTCTCACTCTCTCTCTCTCTCTCTTTCTTTTTCTTTCTCTCTCGCTCTATCTTTGAATAAGTCCTCCCCCCCTCCCTTACTTAGATCTCTCTCCGGCCACTCCCAACTAGTCAGGCATCTGACTCTCATTCTAAACTTTTCTCCTTCTTCTGTGGCCTCTCACTGAATTTCTGCAGCTTCTTCTACTTATTTTTCCGCGTCCGCCTGTCCTGATGTCCGCAAAGTCCATAGATGAGACTCGTAGAAATGAAGCCGAGTTCTTTCTTTATTTGCCGAGTTGTTGTTCTTTGTTTGCGTTTCATAATGATATGCTGCTTTGATGTGTATTTGTGTTGCACACTCTCTCCCCACTCTATCTCTTTCGATCTCTCTCACCCAATCTCTCTCTCTCTCATACACACACCCTCTCTTATTTCAGTTTTCACGAACGATTAGCTGCAGAAATCAAATGTAAATCTCTGAATATATTAATGAATTGTTGAACGCGTAGAAAGATGTTATGTGCAGAAATGATGTAGTAGAGTGGCGAGCAGCTAGAATTGCTCCATGGCGATCGTCCATCTCTCACCAAGCACTTTTAACCAAGCCATCTAAACTAATGCCTTGGTTTTGAGCTCCATCAGGTGCCAAGAGGTGCCGCTTGAGTGCTTCATATGGCGTCCAATTTGAGAGCTCTCGGCTATTTTATGGGAGTAGGACCCCGCCTTCTCAAGGACATCCACTTTATGTTGATTTGAAATATATATAAAAAAATGCTCTTAAAATCGTTTTTACTAAATTAAATTAGAAATGGATAAACGAACGTGTTGTGGTCGTCTTCATCCTCCAGATTGTGCTCGCGCACTCTTGCACTGTTCTCTTCGTTGCTGTCGCCCGTGTCCATCGTATCGATCGCTTCGCAAGTTGCTGGATGGGTACTGTAAAGGATTCTTTACTTTCAATACCTTTTTCTTTACGATATACAATCATATTAATCACAACTTATCAGGGAATGATAGGGTTACCGGGTGACTTTCCAGAACAGAGTAGGGTAGGTGAAAATGGGGCCGAAGATTAGGAAGTGGTAGTGAAAACCAATTTGAATTGCACTTTTATCGCGGATGAAACAAAACTGTGAGTTCCTAGAAATAAAAAAAAAATTCTTTAGTAAGCAGAGTGGTGGTAGGGTAATCCATATTTGCCACGAAAACATTTTGGATTGCCGAATCTGGTAACTCTTTTATTCCCTGTAAAGGATTGAAGGGGATTGCATAAGAAAATATATTGTTATCTTCAATTCAGTTTTTTTTACTGGGTTATTGCCAAGGAAAGAAAGGAGAGGAGCTACAAAAAAAAAAGCCTCAGAAGCTTTAAATTCAATGCTTGCTTCGACTTAAGAAAACGAAACTCCTAGTCTTTGTTCTTGTCATATAATTGCGGAATAAACTGGCCTTTTGCCTGCGTATATTCCGAGCCTTGTGGATGGATCCTAGCTTGAAATGGGGCGCCCAAAAGCCCGAGGAAGGATGACTGAGCGAGAGCAGTTTCATGCTTTATTAGCATAATTCATGTGCTAAAAATATATATGTATAAAGTAAAGTATCTTTATTTCTTTAAATACAATTTAAACCATCAACTTGAGCAGTTTATTTGCTGCGTAGTCTTAAATACCTGCAAACATATGCTAGTGATTGTCTTTAGAACGAGCTAATTATTTAATTTAACGATTTTTTTTATATTTTTTAAAAATCATTCACCATCAGGTTTAAATATCAGATCTATTCAATTTCTTCCACTTTCCTAATTGGCTGCTAAATTCCCTCTCCTTGACAGACCCCTTCGCGGGACTCGCGTCTTCCGACGCTTCTCTCGCGGAGAAGGCTGAAAAGGAGAGAGCGCAAGTAGAGAAGGACAAGGCTATCACCGATAAGGTCGTCCAGGGAGAAGAAGAGTTGGTTGTTTTTGTAGCTCCTCTCCTTTCTTTCCTTGGCAATAACCCAGTAAAAAAACTGAATTGAAGATAACAATATATTTTCTTATGCAATCCCCTTCAATCCTTTACAGGGAATAAAAGAGTTACCAGATTCGGCAATCCAAAATGTTTTCGTGGCAAATATGGATTACCCTACCACCACTCTGCTTACTAAAGAATTTTTTATTTATTTCTAGGAACTCACAGTTTTGTTTCATCCGCGATAAAAGTGCAATTCAAATTGGTTTTCACTACCACTTCCTAATCTTCGGCCCCATTTTCACCTACCCCACTCTGTTCTGGAAAGTCACCCGGTAACCCTATCATTCCCTGATAAGTTGTGATTAATATGATTGTATATCGTAAAGAAAAAGGTATTGAAAGTAAAGAATCCTTTACAGTACCCATCCAGCAACTTGCGAAGCGATCGATACGATGGACACGGGCGACAGCAACGAAGAGAACAGTGCAAGAGTGCGCGAGCACAATCTGGAGGATGAAGACGACCACAACACGTTCGTTTATCCATTTCTAATTTAATTTAGTAAAAACGATTTTAAGAGCATTTTTTTTTATATATATTTCAAATCAACATAAAGTGGATGTCCTTGAGAAGGCGGGGTCCTACACCCATAAAATAGCCGAGAGCTCTCAAATTGGACGCCATATGAAGCACTCAAGCGGCACCTCTTGGCACCTGATGGAGCTCAAAACCAAGGCATTAGTTTAGGCGAGCACCTTTTTTTTGTCATAAATTCAACTTTTTTTTGCCACAAAAAAATTTCGTGTCACTAATTTACTTTTTTTTGCCACAAATTATTTTTTGTCCTTAAATTTACTTTTTTTTGCCACAAAATATTTTCTGTCATTAATTTTACTTCTTTTAGCCAGAAATTATTGTCTGCTCCAAATTTAATGTTTTTCCTCCATAATCTCTAACGATAAACCATAAGTAGTCGGATTTTAACTTTATCTCCTTCATAAAAATAAACCATTGAAGCCTTATTAAACTTAGCAGTTACAGAACTCAAACTCAGATGATAAGCTAGCAACAACAAAGAAACAATTGAGAAGTGCATGCCATAAAACTCTTAGTTAGCTGCATGGCGATTCTGCTTGGGAGCATTTGAAGGGCGACCACCAACTGTTTGCTGCAATAATGAAAGGAATTACAACTACATTAAGAGGACGTGAATCCTTCCTGGCGTCACACCCAACGAGATTTGGTGTCTGACGAAGTCCTTGACCTCGTTTGTAATGGCAGAGGCCTTGTCCAACTCAACAGAATGATGCTCATGCTCGCCAGCAGAAACTTCCAAGAGAAGTGTATCGTCGTCATCCGGGCAGACGAGTCGTAGCACCTTTTGGCACCGATAGCCCTTCATTCGGCGGTACTCGCAGTGCCTAAATATTCACAGTTTAATTCGTTCGGTTATGCATACAGATGCAAAGCTAACCACTCTTGAATATCTCCTCGCTTTGTGCTACGCTCTAGATGAAAACGCCAGTTATGTTTCTCTTAATTCCAAAAGTCGCTGAATTCTTCATAGTTCGCAAAACAGCGCCAGGTCGTATACTCGATTCGTTTTCCTGAGATGGGAATAGAAATGTGAGGCGATGAGAGGCGGGAGAGAGGTAAATTTGGGGAGAAGGGACAAAGTGAGCTAGCCGATTGAACGCTAATATGCATTATGAAATAGGCGAGGCTCACGTAGGCTACTATGCTAATTACAAGAACAGCATGAACTTCTACGTTTGGTCGAACGAGGTTCATCGCGCAAGTCGCTATCCTCGTCCGAAAACGGATTGCTTGAGTCGTAATGGGATGAAGAAGCGGATTCACGTTCATCCTGATCCGCGGAACTCGACGTTGGAAACAAGGAAGACAGTCCGTCGTCTTCCATCGGAAGATCTACAGGTGCACCAACATACATTCCAGCACAGCAAATTGAGAAATACATAACATAATTTATAGCATTGACAGCAAAAAGGACGGAAATATAAGGACGGAATATTAGTGGCAAAAAAAAGTAAAATTTGGGACAGTAAATATTTTGTGGCAAAAAAAAGTAAATTTAAGGACAGAAAATAATTTGTGGCAAAAAAAAGTAAATTAGTGACACGAATTTTTTTTGTGGCAAAAAAAAGTCAAATTTGTGACACAGAAAAGGTTTACCGTTAGTTTAGATGGCTTGGTTAAGCATTATTAATAATGCGCAATTATTCGAGGAGCTCTTTTAATTACTGTTAATTAAATAACAAATAACTTGAGCGCCAAAAAACAAAGTAATGTAATGGCGCAAATTTGAAAGTAATTATGTGATCAGTTTTTATAGCCTTAAAATGGGTAGGTGTTTTTATTTCAAGGTGGACGGCATCGGTTACTCAATGATATGTGTTTGTTTCAGGTTGTAATGGTTTACTTTATTGAATGAAGAATGGTATTGAATATTAGGTAATAATGAGATAGTGACTTGATTTTGGGTTGTATTCTTCTTTCTACGGTATGTGGCACCTCCCACCACGAAGTTACAGTATCCCAGAAGGGTTCTTGTTGTTTCTCGTGTCAGACATTTCTTCTTATACTTTCTTTCTTTCTTTTCTCCTACCATTTGGAGAGCATTAGCTTCAAGGGACTAGTGCTGAAGGAGGTGTATTCAATGGCTGGTCACCCGGGGTCGAATGGATTGATTGGTGGGGGGATTTCAGAGGAATCATCACTGCAGGGCTTGGGTGAGGAATGAGGTGGATGGACTTTTTCAGCACTAGTATTCTTTAAGTTTTTTTTCTAAGGTACAACATGGTTTTGGGCGAGGAAATTAGAAAATATAATGGTAAGTGAGAGAAATCGACATACAGACGAAAAATCCACTACATTTTCGTCTGTGGGTTGGACTTTATCTTTGTTTTTTTCTACCTTTAAAGGAGTGCTCAACACAACACTGAAAACTATGAATTCGTGTTTTATGCATTATAACTCTCTTACTTTTCTCACTCCTTAATTAATGTTGCGTTGAAAAATAAATTTGACAACATTGCAATCTTTTGGTATTGTGCGGAGCATTCTTTAAATTTGAGCGGTTGTTATTGTTTTGTAATCTCGTCAATTTGGATATGTCGAGGTGTACGTGGTGCCGAACGCCGAGGAGGTGAGAAGGAGAGAGCGAAAGCGGAGAAGGAAAAGCGGAATATCCTTTTGCTTCTCCGCTTTCGCTCTCTCGTTCTCCCCTTTCTCCACTTGACAAGCGTTGGTAGGCGCGAGTCTGTCAAGATGGAGGAGTTTAGAAGCCAATTAGAGAAATTGTGAAAAAATTGAAATAAAATAATTAGTTTGCTCTAAAGACAATTATTAACATATTAAGACTGCGCAACAAAACAATAGATCGACTATAGCTGCTCAAGCTGATTGCGTAAGTTGTATTTCCAATAGGCTGGATAGCCAGGGGTTTCCCCCTTCTTTCAAAGCGATAGCCCGCTTTCCTCTCCTCGTTACATACCTATCTTTTGGCTCCTATTGACTTCCTTTATTTTCCTTTGTCTTATTATTATCCTTCCCAGGTCTCCAGGCACAACTTTTTGGCAAAATTCCAAGGTTTCAGTTACACAAGCTGACACTTAGCTATCTTTGCTGGTTTTCTTTTCTATTCATGAAACTGCAATCACCAAATAAGATGTCGTTGTCGATTGGAGATCGGCATTCTATCTATTTTTCTTGTTTTGTAACGAGATTCAAACATCGTTTGTTTTGACAGTCCTGGAGTTTGGACGAGCATAGCTCCGTGTTTGCTTGCGTCGCCTTGTTTTGGATGAAGTGGACTGCGGCAGATTGTGGAGTTTGTTGTTAACGGAGGAGTTGGCGATGCTTAATAAACTAGAGGTGGCAATATTTTTGGGCCGGTCCGGCCCGTCGAGCCCAAGCTCTCGGCCTGGCCCGGCCCGTACTTTTCCGGGCCCTGGAATTTTGGGCCGGCCCGGCCCCTGCCCAAAATTTTTTTACCGATTTTCAAGCTGAACTGATTTTCATTTAAAAAAAATTCTTCAAGTGACTTTCTTCAATTTTTTTTGCCGATTTATCATCACATTTTTTTTCTTCAAATGAGTAATCCTTGAATGATTGTTCGATTAAATGATTTTCTTCGAGTGATTTTTTCTAATGATTTTCTCCGAGTGATTTCTTCTTAGAATTTTTAACTTGTGATTTTTAAAATATCATTCCTGACTACACTATTAACTTTTCCACAAGGTTTTCTAACATTTTGCTCCGTAGACCCTAAGTTTCGTTCTATATTCACTACGTGTCGAGTTGAGTCGAACAAACAAGATTAGGTCTCTAGAACCTCTGGGGGCCGACACTTCGAGAATCAATATTTTTGACTTTAACATTTAAAAAATTATCATAAGAAGAATTATTTGAAGAAAATCGTTCAAGCACTTGCTATTTTCAAGAAAAATCAGCAAAATATTTACATTCTTGATTCTCTTCAGACTGCTGCGATGACTGGATCAGAGAAGGTGAAGTCGAATGCGGTGAAAGGAGAGACGAACTACGTTCGCCTATGATGTCTTCCCTTCTCGGCAAAGCTGCCCTCAAGTTTCATCGCAACAACATGGAGAGCAGATACATTGAAGGTCGAGCAACGCCCATCCGGCCCTTGGGATCGCTCCCCAGGGCGCTGAGCCTTGGGTCTCCTCGGGCAGGGCCATGGGTCACCCTGGGGCTGGGCCTTCCTTGGTATCACTGAAAGGTGGTGGAATGTCATTGGGTGCTTGTGGAAGACTCTGGGGAAAATAACGTGGAG
Organism: Allodiplogaster sudhausi; assembly: GCA_945643635.1. Classification (NCBI taxonomy): domain Eukaryota; kingdom Metazoa; phylum Nematoda; class Chromadorea; order Rhabditida; family Diplogasteridae; genus Allodiplogaster; species Allodiplogaster sudhausi. The sequence continues at coordinate 920,093 of CALZFC010000051.1, forward strand.
GGAGTATGGGATGGAAGGCATCATGGCTATTTAGTGGTTTTACCCTGTAAAGTAGGGGAAGCTGAGTATTAGAGTCAGAAAATCATATGGTGGTCTTTGATAAGGGCTCTCGGATCAACATGGACTTTTAGTGTTCGAGCTTTCGGCGGAAGAGTTGAATCGCGCCCTGAGGCGAGGTCTGGTGAGTGAGGAGGGGAGGCTGGTCAAGTTACGTGGTCTACCCTTCTCAGCAATTGAGAATGATATCAAGGACTTCCTCAAGGGTTTGTTCGTGTCTATTCTTGTTACATGAAAAGTACGAGTAATTGATAGCAGGAGAAAGGAAGCAGTATCAATTATCGGTTTACATTGCAGACTGTTAAATGGGAACTGTCGGTTCTTGTGAATTGTTTTATTATTTTTATTTTAAAATGGACGGCATCGGTTTCTCAATGAGATGTATTTATTTCAGGTTATAATGGATTATTTTATTGAATGAAGACTAGTATTGAATAGTAGGCAAAATGAGAAGAGAATTTAGTGGTGGTGATTTTGGGCTTTATTCATCTTTCTCTCTCTCTTCCTCTCTCTCTAATTGGAATAGAAATTGGAGGTCTGTTTTGAGGACGTGCTGATTACGAAAGCAAGAGGTCGTCCTAGTGGTGAGGCTTTTGTTCGTCTCGGCAGCAAGTCCCAAGCTACTTCAGCCCTCGAGGAGAACAAGATGGGACAAAGGTCAGGTTATACAATGTATACAACGGATACGGTATGTGGCACCTGCCACCACGAAGTTACAGTACCACTGAAGGGTTCATGTTGTTTCTCGTGTCAGGTGGGGTGCAGACATTTCTTCTTATACTTTCTTTCTTTCTTTTCTCCTACCATTTGGAGAGCATTAGCTTCAAGGGACTAGTGCTGAAGGAGGTGTATTCAATGGCTGGTCACCCGGGGTCGAATGGATTGATTGGTGGGGGGATTTCAGAGGAATCATCACTGCAGGGCTTGGGTGAGGAATGAGGTGGATGGACTTTTTCAGCACTAGTATTCTTTAAGTTTTTTTTTCTAAGGTACAACATGGTTTTGGGCGAGGAAATTAGAAAATATAATGGTAAGTGAGAGAGAGTTTTGACTTATATCCACTACATTTGTTTCTTTCTTCTTTTAAATGAGTGCTCAACACAACACTGATAACTAAAATTTAAATTTTAGCATTGGTCTTATTTTTTGTAGTCTGGTCAATTTAGATACGTCGAAGTGTATGTGGTGCCGAACGCCGAGGAAGTGCATCGCACCCGTGGCTACCCTCCCATGATGCCCATGATGGGTGGTGGCGGAGGAGGACCCAATGGTGGAGGACCCCGCCCCCTCTGAGACATCCCCTTTGGGTACATGCCGCAAGGAGGCCCTCCACCACCACCAATGCCACCAAGTGGCTTCCGGCCCGGCCCGCCCGGCCCCTATCCCCCCGCACATCCGGGATACCCAAGGGACGCGGGCGGCTATGACGGCGGAGGGCCGATGAGACCGATACCGCCAGGAGCCGGCGCCTACCGCTCGGCGCCCTTTGACCTGCCAAGACCACTGGCTGGTGGACCCGATGATTACCTGTCTTCGACTAAGGCTGGAGACTCAACTTTTATTGAAATAATTTTACTGATTATTTTAGAAGAAATGTAGAAGTAAAAAATATAAAAAAAAATCTATTAGTTCTGTTTTTCGATCTGTAATTTTGTTTAGTTTAAGAAGTTGCTATTAGCATGAAGGATTGATTGTTAATGAGACGGACTAAGGGAGAGAGCGAGCAATTGAGAGAGGGGGAGAGATAGGGAGCAAGGACGAACCAGATGCCGCCACAGATGCGTCGCGTCCACTTCCGTCTGATTGGCGGGGCGCCAATGCCGCCGGTCGCGCCACTCTCGGCGCCAAACAACGACGCAGGACCCAGGGGATATCCGCCAGGTAGTTAAGTAGGGAATTGAAGGGGGAGGGTATTTGAAGGCTTATCTCACAGTACACCTTACAATATGATAAGCCGTACTAAAATATATTTTACTACGTTTACTTTGAATATTCAAAAATGGATATGAAGAGATCACGAGTTTTGGTATCTACCTAGTTTTTTTTTTAAATTACATTTTTGTGTAAAAAAAGTATTATTTAAAAAAAAAGATTAAAATTACAACAACAATCTTTCAGCGTACGCGAACGGTGGCCCATACGACTACGACCGAAACGGCGCGCACCCGCCGCATGGCCCGGGATACGGTGTGGGACCTGGCGGGCACCACGGAGGTCCGGGAGGAGGTCGCGGTGACTACCCATCGGCTGGTGGACGCGGAGGAGGCGGAGATGCGCCCTACGGAAGCTTCCCTTCTCGCTACGATGGTGGAGGTGGTGGAGGAAGGCCAGCGCCCGCGCCCGTCCCACCCCCGCTCCCATCCGGGCACCACCCTCATCACCATCCCGGAGGTCGCGGAGGTGGCGGCTACGAAGACTCCCGCCAAGGCTACCAGAAGGGCGCCGCGACTGGTGCGTACGATGGCTACGGAGCGGCCGGAGTCTATGACCGCGCGCCAGTTCATGGGAATGCTGGAGGGGGAGGAGGTGGTTATCCCCCTTATGAATACAACAACAAGGGAGGAGGCCAGGCAGCCGGAGACTACTATGAGAATGCACAGTATCAGGCAAATAGAAAGTCCTGGCTGTACTGATGAGAGGAGATAGAGAAGAAGCCTGTGATATTTGCGCAGTTTTTTTTTTCCAATTCGAAAACATTTTTTTCGTTGCACAACATTCAAATGTCCTCCCATTCAAATGACTTTTATCATTTTTATTATTGTACCCTCTTAAGCTATTAAGTCTATCTAATCAGTTCAGTTCATTGTTTTTTTTTGTTCGTTAATTGCATACTTTTTTGATATGCATGATAAACGTGTTGTGCGAATGCAACAGAATGCGATGGAATGTGTGCTCTGGTTGCTGTCCAGTGGAAGAGACTATCAAACAATAAGCTGGAGGAGTGCGAATTGTTGAGGAACGTAGATTTTAACAAGTAATGTAGGGAGGTTACGTTGGAGGAAAGTTAAGTAAGGATGGCTGGCCAGAGTATGCGAGTTGGAAATCGTGGTTTGATGTTTAGAGATGTCGGGATCGGATTCTTACAACGACTTGCTCAAGATCGTTGAGATGGGAGAGCCCATTCCGGGCGACGCGGCGCTGCGGCCTCCAGGTAGGTATCATATCTCCTTACATATTTTTAAACAACACTGCAAAAGGAAGTGAGATCCTCACAGTAAGATATTACCCCTTTAACCTTGTGTTGTTGGATGCTATCTACATTTCATCAATCTAATTCAAATCAATGTTCTTGATGCTACTTTATCAGCTTTTTGAGAGTTAAATTTTTTTAAGTTCTATCATTAATCTTTTCTCTTTAGTTAGACCATGCAAGATTCTTCCAACTTTAAAGACGCTCGCAACTCACCCGTAATCTAGTAAAAGATAATTAATGAGCATTCTAATCGGGCGTGTCTCTAAAATGACACGCTGTCTCGACATTTTCTCAAGCCAACAGGCGCGAATTTAGAACTGTATTTTTGGATTCCTTTAAGATGCGAGTGGCCCGTCACCGCAGAAGAAGCGCATGGTCGCCGTGCCGTCAGACAGCGAGAAGGGGGATCTCATCGCCGACGATGCCCCCCAGGTTCGCTTTTCTGGCCGATCCCCGCAAGAGGCCAACCATAGATACTATGATTGACCTACTATTTCACCACTGTTGGGAGCACTTTCTGAAACGGCTTAAAAGAAAAAAAGAACTATATAATAAGGATAGAAGAAGGAACATCATTTTTAAAGCTTAACGGTTAGACCATTCCCTTGTTAACCTCTGCATCTTTTTCTCTTCATCTCTATCCCTCCTTCTTTCTTTCCCTACCCCTCTTTGTCTCTGCGCCACTTCCTCTTCATTTCTATCTCTCATTCTCTCCCCCTCTCCCCCTCTCTCTCTCACTCTCTCTCTCTTTCTCTTTATTTTTGAGTCTTACCACTCTGGTTCCCCCTTCCCAGCTCTCTCTCTCTCTCTCTCTCTCTCTCTCTCTCTCAGGGCCCCTCTGGCAGTCGTGAGCTGGACTTTAGGGATGTGAAGATTGCAGCATTGGAAGAGAAGATTGCGAAGCTGCAGAAGAAGGTTGGCAGAGAGAGAAAGAGAGGGGCGAGAGCAGAGAGTGAGACAGAGAGAGAGAGAGATAGGAGTGAAGGGAGTTAGAGAGTAGAGATGAGAGAGAGAGAGATCGTAGTTTAATAATAGCAATAATAGTAATAATAACAATTGTATTAAAAGTAATAATTGAAGAATAATAACAAAATATGATTGGTTAAAACAGGCTGAGGTGGACGCAGCGGCCCTCTCGAAGTCCGCTTTCCTCGCAGACAAACTCAAGGAAATGGAACATTACCAGCAGGAAAACTACAGAAGCCAATTAAATATCCAGAAGCTGGAGATACGCGAGCAAGATCTTCGACGGAAGATGGAACAGAGGGATGAAGAAGTAAAAAAGGCGGGCGCGGAGCATCTGAAGAACCGGAACGAGGTTGGCAGAAAGAGAAAAAGCCATTTTTTCGGCTTTGTACTCCCACGGCCTGAAGTCTTGCGCCGGACCTGGTTCAGCGTTGATCTCAGGGTCCACCAAAAGTGTGAGTGATAGACCACCGTGGCTCCCTCAAAATGTGAGTGGGTGATCTCCTCGAAAAGATAGGGCTCTGTTTTGGCTCCCCCCCCCCCCTGAGAAGTGTTCTTTGCGAATAAAACTGCTCTGCTTCTCTCAGGGAATGCATCATCTCGATGCCGCCGAGTTCCCGCGAAGTTTGGTGTGCGCGGCCACTGGAAACGTGCGAATAGTATTTTCAATGTGTGTTCTCGCTATTGGCACGTTTCCAGTTCCGCGCACACCAAACTTCGCCAATGATGCATTCTCGCATGTGCCCATATCAGAAAGTAAAATTCAGGCTGTCTCTCCCTACTCCTGCTCCCTCCCTACTCCTGCTCTCTCTCTCTCTCTCTATCTCTCTCTCTCTTCCTCTCTCTCTATCTCTCTCCACTCTGCACACTCTATCTCCCACTAATCTCATAACACCCTCTTTCCATGTCCGTACATCGATGATCTCTTCCATACATTCTTCTCTTCAGTTATCCGCTCTCCTGCTCTTAAAGGAGCAGACACATTTCACCCTTGATGAGCGCAAGGCCATCCTTAAGGATCACGTCGCTGCTTTTGCACATGTTGTCAGTTATTATTACCCTGACTGTGTTTATTGTATGAAGGTATTTATTACCCTTACGGTACTGTACTGATGCTATTCTATTTTAAATTATGATTTTCCTTTTTTGCATGGCAACTCTTTCTCTTTATCCTTTGCTTTTCCTATGTCCCTCTTGATGAACCTTTTCTGTTCCTCTCTTCAGCCGCCTTGCACTGACCGGTGGCTGGCCGAAATGCTCCTGAAGATTCCGACGCTTAACGCGCACAGAGAGAACTTGCGCAAGTGGATATCGGAAGAGGGACTTCCTCCCACCCAGCCGATGTAATCGGCTCTTCTCTGTCTCTATATCTCTCTTTATCTGTCTATTTCTCTCTCTCTCTCTCTCTCTCTCTCTCTCTCTTTCTTTCCTTCTCTTTCGCCCTTCACCGTCTGCCTTCTCGCCGCCCTCTTCCCATGTCTATCCCTTGTGTACAGTCTGAGTTGGCAAACATAAAATGACTGTAACAATTTGAGCTTCGCTGACGACAGCCTCCTCTGCGAGTGATGTTTGTTTTGAAAACGGTTTTCATATTTAGCTTCAGCATCGTAAGGCGAGTCTTCACATAACATGAACATGTGTGATTAGTTCTCATTTATCGATTTCGGTTAACAATGATAAAATCTTTAATTTTACTATTTGGGGATGTTCGTAAAGATAAAATAATGGTACAGGAGAAATGTTTTTGAAAAATATTAAAAATGCAGTTTTTTATAGGCAAAAACTGATCACTTCTTATCAAATTAGAAATTATCGATTTTTTAAAAGTAGCATCCGCTCTCTATGAGCAAACTAATGTACCGTTTAAAATATAATAGTCTTGTGTCCTACATGTGTCCTGAAGACATCCACTTCTTCTTATGTTAATACACAGGGAACCGTGCTATGTCCGTTACTCTCATTCGTCTTCTCCCTGCTAACGCCGCTATCTTCATCCTCTCTCTCTCTCTCTCTCTCTCCCTGTCTCTCTGTCTCTTTCTCTCTCTCTCTCTCTCTCCCTGTCTCTCTGTCTCTTTCTCTCTCTCTCTCTCTCTCCCTCTCTCTCTCTCTCTATCCATGCAATATGTACCTGCATGCTCTCAGGTACTATGCTGCATTCATAGCCTTCTAATTATTGACCCAACCGGTTACTCTTGATAACTGCCAATCATACTCCCATCGAAATCTTAGTTCTCTAAAAATTTTCGTGTTATACTCTTAAATTTTTGAAACGAATGCGATCTGATATATTTTCCGTCTTTATCTCTATGGCTTGCTGTTGTCTTTGTCTAAATCTTATTTTTATTGTTGTTTAGATCTTATTTTTTGGAAATAGATTCAGTCAGAAGGATTTGTTTGCTCTTTCCCGTGTCCATTCTCATCTGTTTTTCTCATTTCTTTCCCGCTTTGCCCCCCCCCTCCTCCACGTTTTGACCGTACAATTATATTAAGGAGGGATAAGCTTCGTTATAATCTCTGTCTAGTCTTCGCCGGCCACTTCGACGAAATCGTCGCTGCCCACCACCGACCGCCCACTTCCATGTGAGCATTCCATCCCACGTTGGCCCGAATAGCGAATAAACAGCTTTTAAGGAGGATGTCTGGTCAGATTCCCTTCCGCAAACTTCCCCTCTGAATCAGAGCGGCTACCGCTTATAGGCTGGCGACATCAGGGCCATAATGCCATCTCGACCCATCGATTTCCTTTCCTCGCCTACGACTGCTAAATTCTTCTCCCTGCTACCTTCCATCTCCACTCTCTCACTCTCACTCTCTTTCAACCTCCATGTACTGAGAAGTGCTCTCAGGTACTTTGTTGTATGCCTAGCCTTCTAATAATTGAACCAACAGGTTACTCTTGATTACTGCCAATCCGGCCTCCCATCGAAATCTCTCTTCCTAGGATTCCTGAACACCTTTAAAATATTTTCGTGGGGTCATTTTAAGTTTTCTGAAACGAATACCTAATTAATCCGGCTTGCTTTTTTATTTGTCTAAATCTTATTTTTATTCTTGTTGTTTTTAATGCTTGAAAATAGATTCAGTCGGATTCTCTACTCTTTCCCCATATTCATTCTCATCTGTTTTTCTCTAGTTCTTTACCGTTTTGCACTTCAACGCCAAACTTCCCAACCTATGCCGCTGATCCCTTTTCTCATACCGTTTAGCCTTCTTACAGGCGAACCCCCTACCGTATACCCGAGAGTCCGATTGAAATCGACGCAAAGTGCTTAAAAAATCTAATAAATTTAAAAAACGAACATAGTTTATTGGATGAAGTCCTCCTTTAATTATGTAACAATGATACAGAAAGAATAGACGAATCCTCAAGAATGGTGCAATAATTGACAGCTGCAGTCGATTCATTCAGTTTCCTGCTCGGAAAAGATCAATAACAGGGCGTCCTGATCTTTCTTCAAATGATTTTTCTTCAAATATTGAAATGATTTTTCTTCAAATGATTTTTCTTCAAATATTGAAATGATTTTTCTTCGAATGATTTTTCTTCGAATAATTTATTAAAAGAGAGTTAGGATAGTTATGTTGCTTGCTAGGCAGCATAAGGAATGTAGAGCACAAGAGGGAGCCGGGTAGAACACAGTTTATTAATGACCAATTGGCGGGTTTATATAGGGCTCAAGATGGAGTACTTTCGTAATGGCAATTATAATCTTCTTACGTGATATATCTTCATATACACGACACCTCCCCGAAGTACTACATCCACAACATACAGAGTTCGACCGAAGTCTACGTCTCTGTACAACCTCAGAACGAGGAGGAAGTTCGAAGCAAAGCTTCTACTCTCCCTTACAGCAACTTACAGCCAGAGTTCGGAAACTCCTACATCTCTGGGACGACGACGATACCTTGTACTTGCAAGGAGGAAGTTCGAGGGTATGTTGAGTCACCTCTACGTCACCCTTTCTTCTCCACTGCGGTCAGCAGGAGTAGTTTTCTACGTTAGTCCTTCAAGGTCTTGCCTTGGTTGCTGTTCATGGCTTGGCTTACGGGCGGCACTCGGGCCTATCTCTTCCCTGAATTCCATCGTTGATGAATTCTCTTCATGAACCATGTCGTGACAACAGTCACTTCCGAGTGCTACGCTCTACCACACGCGTTCTCCAACAGGACTTCTGCCATCACGCAATATCTCTTCAGCCGCGAACCGGACTTAGTAACATGCTTGCTTGCAGCGAACCGAGCGGATTACCGTGCTGAAATCAACCGTGTTACACGGGACTTGCGGTGAGGCATGGGAATTGACGACTTTTCCCATCTGGAATGCTGGCTCCTCGCGCAGATTTTTTCTTACACGGCGTGCAAGGGTCTTGAGCGGTTGCCAGGCATGGCACAACCTCAACGCCGGAAGGGAACGTTGCCTCCTTCACTTGCAGCGTCAACGCGGAACAGCGGATACAGCCCGGTCCGGGAAGTGAGCATCTCCACGCACTGGACGACGCATCTGCTGGACTTTAACCCTCTTTCAGGTATCTCCAACATCGTGGATGTCGGATAGATCTTACGGCTTGCCCTCGCCGGTCTATCACCCTGGGTTTCTTTAACGGCCATCTTCCCGGCTACGACGACATTGCTCATGTCGGCCAGATCTTACTGCTTGGCAAGAGCTGTCTGGCAACCCATTGACGGCTCCAACGTCCTCAGGACTTTTTACCCTCTTTTTCAGTTAACGGCGACATTGTGAATGTCGGATAGATCTTATGGCTTGCCCTCGCCGTTCTATCAGCTTGATTTTCTTCAACGGCCATATCTCATAAATACAACAGTTTCATTCTATTATATATGTACATCGATATGCTCACTCATCTGTAAGGCAATTAGCCTAGCTCTATTACCATTTTAATAAATTATTCGAAGTAAAATCATTCGAAGAATATTCATTCGAAGAAAAATCATTCGAGGAAAAATCATTTGAAGAAAAATCATTTCAATATTTGAAGAAAAATCATTTGAAGAAAAATCATTTGAAGAGAGCTCACAGAATCAATAACAGAGTCATGAGTTAGGAATTATTCATCAAAGTAAACGAGCGAGGAATAATACTTTTAATGTTATTAATAAAGAGAACGTGCAATGGAGCGAGGGTCAAAGAAAGAGTGATTCTTGAGCTGGGCGGAGAAGTTGGGAGAGAGCAGCGACCAGCACAAGGAGAGGGCGATCTCACTAAGAGGAGCCACGCCCCCCAGGCGCATCTGGGAGGAATTGAGTGATGATGTCACAAAAGTAATATGCTAAGTGTATATTTCTAACTTACTGATATCGAGTAGTATAATAAAATATAATATTACATTTCATCTCTCGAATAAAAGAAAAGAGATTAATCTGCCTGATATAGAATGCGGTCTTTGACGAAGAAGACTCGCCCGCCTGGAGAGTTCACGACGCCCTCCGGGCTCAGCGTCTTGTTCCAATCGGTCGGCTCTTCTCGCAGCCTTAGCATCGTCGAGCGACCGAGGTCGAGGTCGGTCATCTTCACTTCCAGCTCAAATTGTTTTCATTTTCAGAGTCATGAATCTCAATCGCCTTGCATTGCTTATTAAATTTGTTTTTAAAAATTTTAAATTAAAAAAATATAAAATAATTAGGTGAATTGACTGACCTGATTCTCAGCGAACTTGCTCGCCAAGAAGACGAATCTCTGCACGCCGGTGATCGTCTCCGGCCACCGCGTGGTCGCCGCTTCGACGCGCGCGAATTCCTCGTAGAACGCGCGGTAGACACCGACATTCCGCGTCCGCTCCTCGTCCGCTTCACTCGCGCCCGTCCGTCGGTAGAGCACGAACGGCTGATGGAAGTCGTAGAAGAGCGCACTCGCCGATAGGCGGGGGTACGCTTGGCAGGTGGCGAGCGGCGGCGCAAGGACGTACTTAAAGGGGGAAAACCTCAATCTTGTTTCGCGCCTTTTCAAATAAAAACCGACATTGGCCGGAATTTTCTCAACACGTCAGGTCCGTATACATTTTTTGAAAACAAATTTCTGTGGTGAAAGCGCAAGTGCAGCAGCACTGAAATGAGAGGATCACAGCCTTCCGAAAACGTGACGGGTAGAGAACTAGGCATACTTTAGCCAGTGGCAGCTTGAGTGCGGGACACTTCATGGATCAAATGCCTATTTTGAATTGCTTGCCCCAACATCCGCCGGAGACTACCTTAAAAAATGACGTTTGAATTCGCGCCTTTCAGGAAAGAAACGTGCAATTCCAGTGACAGAGTAATCTAACAAGTAGTGTACGAGGTTGCCATTTCAGTGAGTTCAAATCTTGCAAAAGAAGGAATCTGCGAAGCTTCTCCAAGCTAGAGTTTAGGATGGGGTATTGTACGGACAACTTTTGACTGCAGTAACCTGTCGTCCGCGCCAACCTTGAATTCGGCCTTGTTCATCATGAGCTCTAGCATCCACCTCACATCCGCCTGGCAGATGAACTGAAACGTAGTCGTGACGTCAAAGTTGTCATGGCACTCCACTTTGAACAGTCCGATGTAGCTGCTGCACCTCGTCAACACGAACACCTTGAGCTCGAGGGGTTCCGCGTCGATCGAACTCATCCGAAGCAGTCGCTGGGGCGCCTCTTCGAAGAAGGGCCTGAGGCTGAAGACGGCTGAATACCAGATGGCAGACTCGGAACGGTCATCGACCCGTACGAACATCAGTCGCCAGTCAACGTCGATGCTCTCAGCGGAGTGACATTCGATTGTGGCGAGAGTTCGATCATTGAGAAAGACGACCGGATTCGGTGTATGACCAGCACGCAAAATGCGGACGTTGAAGCGGCAGCCACTTGGGAAGAGGACGCGACCTCCGAGGTCGCAGGAGGTGGGCAGCGAGGAGAGCGGAAGGACGCGGTACTCACAGAGGAGCTGCTCAGGGTCAGTGGAAGAGAGGACGAGAAGCGAGTCACTGGCTGCGACAACAGACCAGGAAGAAGAGGAGAGGGACGCAACCGGGTGAATGCCGTGCATTCTCAAAGTGGAACGAAGGTGGGATTGAGACTTTGAAGGCACAAGTATTAGAGGCGGAGTTCAGTGCGAGAGAGGGTAGAGAGAGAGAGAGGGAGAGAGAGAGAAAGAGAGAGAGGAAGAGATAGAACGAGAGATCCGACCAAGTAAAAAGAAGGCGAGGCACTACATTGCAGTTTACGGTTAATTATGTATAGCTGACATCTTTCGGTCTAATTATGATTAAATAAGGTGTAATGTGACGACTTGTGCAATGCTTACCTCTGTCTCTTCTTATTACTTTCTCAATCTCATTCCTCTCTCGTTCTCTATCTGATTTCTCTATCTCTCTGTCTCTCTCTCTCTCTCATCATGTGCTACGATAGGCTTCCGAAATTCGAATGCGTATGCGGTTGCCTTATGGTAAGCTGCGGGCAAGATCATCTTTGCTTGAGGTTGCCTGTGTTTCTCCCCCCCCCCTTCTAACTCTCTCTCTCTCTCTCTCTCTCTCTCTCTCTCTTCTTTCTCTTTCTCTCTCTCTCTCTCTTCTTTCTCTTTCTCTCTCTCTCTCTGTCTCTCTCTTTCTATCTCTCATCTCTTTCTGCTGCTCTCTCTTTCTCTCTTTCTCTCTTTTGAACATCCTGAGCTCGAGGCTTTGCGCGTCTCTCGAACCAATCAGAATCATTCGCGGCTGCTCTTCTCCGTCGAAAGGCTTGAGGCGGAAGGGGGCTGAGTACGAGATGGCCAGTTCAGAACGGTCAACGTGGGCGAACATCAGTCGCCAGTCGATGAAATTAGCATCATCAATGGAGTGAAATTCGATGGTGGCGAGAGTTCGCTCATCTCGACTAAGACGACTGGATTCGGAGGATGATCGGCATGTAAAATGCGGACGTTGAAGCGGAAGCCGCATGGGAAGATGTCGCCTCCGAGGTCGTAGGAGGTGGGCAGCGAGGAGAGCGGAAGGACACGGTACTTATAGAGTAGCTGCGCAGAGTCAGTGGAAGAGAGGACGAGAAGCGAGTCACTGGCTGCGGCTACGGACCAGGATGAAGAGGAGAGAGACGCCTGTGATTCCAGTTGCAGCTTTCGCTTTCATCTCCACTCAGTCCGTCTTTGCTCCGCTTCTCCCTATGCTCCGGCACGTCCTCTTGGTGGCGGGCCTGTGATAGTCACGGGGAAGCACCGTCAACGATTAGCTATCCAACACCTCCTTATCTCTCTCTCTCTCTCTCGCTCTCTCTCTCGCTCGCTCTCTCTTACTCTCTTTCTCTCTTTATATATCTCTTCTCTCTTTTTCTCTCTCCATCCCTCCCTCACTCCCTCTCTCTCACCCTCTCCCTCTCACACTTCCCTCTCCTCCCCTCTCTGCCTCCATCTCTCTCTTCTAAATCTCGACTATAACTTCCTGTTCTCTCTTGCGTAATATTCTACATATTCTATATTATCAGTGAGTGTTTCTTCAAACCTACAGGTGATATCTGTCTAAGTTATACATAATCGACTATTTCTCGCAGGAAAGTGGAGGATTACATCTACGCCGAGAACATTGAGGGAAGACGCAGACTTCTTTGGACGGTTGTCTTCGATTCGGTCGACAACATTGCATTGATTGTTTTTGTTCTGATCAACTTTATCATTCTTATTTGCTTTTTGTGAAAGCTTTATAAAAAAAAATATCTTTCAAAAATGCGAGTATTGTAGCATTCCATGGTGAAATCAAATGGAAGTATGTATGTACATACATATATCGAGAGAAGAACAAATCTCACGATCGAATCATCAGTTTTTAAACTCATTTGATCAATAAATATCCTGCGCAGAGGATACGGTAAATGGAAAGACAGTGAAAGGACTCTGTACCTGTTGATCACCGGTGGAAAAAGACGAAACTGAGCCGGTCTGAGACAGTGCGTAAATGAGAGAACCCAGGATGGAACTCCACTTTGAACTTGGAGGACTTATGTATGTTCAAGGCAGGGGAGCGCGCCTGTCTTGGCTTATTCCATAAGGTATAGCTCATGTCTTTCCAACGCACCTCGAGAAGAGTCTCAGGGCAGCGCCAGTTGTCGGAAAGCCTTGGAGGGTCATCAGAATGGAATGTGCAGAGTGGAGGAGAATGAGGGAAAAGAAGAGCGAAGAGGGATGGGAAAAGGCGAGCGGAGAGCCAGCCAACTGAAGGAAATGTCACATGGTGCTAGTTACGCTCCTTCCTTGCCAGGCAACAGTGGCATGCAGGAATACGAGTGGCAGGACAATGGGTATTTCACGAGATGGGTCGGCGTATATGGAATAAGTGTATGTAGTACATAAATGAAGGAATAAAGCTAGGCAAATAATCAGACGTTAGGCATATTTCTAAAAAATATATTTCACACTGAAATGGTCGAAGATTACGATTGATTTGCAACATTTCGCGCGAATTAAAGTAGGCGATCAAGGAAAAATTGTGTGAGCGTTACAATTGCCGCGGCTCTTTGCAATCTCATATTTTCACACAGCGACTTTGTGCTACATTCGAAATAGCACGCGACCATAAGTGTGTACTCCTTGGGTGAACCTGGCAATTGAAACTTGTCTTATTTTTCCGTGATCGTACTCCTTTAGGGCTCCACCCTTTAGATAGAGAGAATCGCTGAAGGAGCTCTGTGCTTGAACATTTCAGAAGATAACCTTTTCCAGCACTCTGCATATTCTCACAGCTTTGCATGCTCGCATATTCTCACAGCTTTGCATGCTCGCATATTCATGCATACCTTTTTCGATGCCACGAAAAGTTATTTTTATTTGCTGCTAGGCAACCTTCGCACCAAAAGGGGAAGAAGAGAGGAAGACATTCACTATTGTCTCTAAAGAAGACTCCCTTTCAGGCAATGCCAAGAAAGGGTCGTCAAGAGGAAAAGGGCAAGGAAATTGTGAGTTCTTCTTATTTCCGCAATGAGCTTGGCAGGAACTTGTCGGATAGCAGTCGGCTGTCTTGGTTAGCACTTTCTTTTCACATAATCCTTACATTGTGTTGAAATAATTCTTAATATCATATCTTTATCTAATGAGCATTAACCACTTTGCAAAGAATGACTTATGTAAACTTAATCATCTTTAGTTTTTGAGTGTTTATGTACATGCATATATGCATATTTTATATGTTAATATTTGTAAACAAATATATCCAAATAGTGTTACTTATTTATCTTGTTAACCTCGTAGCCCTCATCGACTCCGTATCCCCCGCGTCTTTCAATAGCTCCAAGCTGATCGACGACCTCCTCGATGACTACACAACCATAGTTCGGCCCGTTCGCAATGCGTCCACCGCTGTCGTCGTTAATATACAACTCGAGGAGATCAATCTACTCAATTATGTTTGCATCATTTGTAATCTACCCTATTACCGTATTTTCTCTATTAGTGCCCCTCCCTCTATTAGAACCCCCCCCTCTAATAGTGCCCCCCCCTAATTGTCTAATAGAGACGTACCTGGAATCTATGCTTGAGGTATGGGCTCAAATTCATTCACATTCTACGGTAAAACTGTTATTCCAATGATGATTCCATTGAAGTTGCTATAATTCCTGGTTTTTGTGAATAAAATGTTGTTATCAAACTTTTGGTCAAACAGATTGAAAAATAGTGCCCTTCCCTCTAATAGAACCCCCCTCTAATAGTGCCCCGCAAGGGGATTGAAAAATAGTGCCCCCGGGGGCACTAATAGAGAAAATACGGTATCTTCGGGTTTTTTAATGAAAAATGTGAAAAAATGGACAAAACCGACATTAACTCGTTCAAGACATATAAGTACATTTTTAAATAAAAACTAAATAAATATTGATAAAAAGTATAAGTTAAAGGAGCGCTCTGGCGAATGTGCGTGCATATGTTTCAGACGAAATTTTCCGCCCTCTTTTCCTCCCTCCTTTCCATTATCTCTCGACTTTCTCTAGATTCTAAGAAAGTACTATTCTTCGAGGGAGCACGCGAGAGAGCTTGGAAGCAGTGTATGTAGAAGAGTGAAAAGAAAGAGATGGTATTTTCTTCTGACATGACCGGAGCTGTACTTGAAGGACAACGCGCAGTCGATGCTGTCGCTCGTGTTTGACATAACGGCCGAGTGGGTCGACGAGTTTCTCAGGTGGAATCTCAGCTCTCACGAAGTGCCCACGTCGATAGTTCTGCCTGCGAGCAGCGTCTGGAAGCCGCCGATCGTCACCGACTCCGGGTACTCGCTCAATTTGTGCTTACGTGCGCAAGGATTATGTAAAAATAGTACCCCGGGATACTCATAGAGAGAATACGGTAGCGGGTGAAGTGAGGACAAGCTGAAGGGAAAGTAAGAGTGAGAAATGTACTCTTTTCTCAATCTCATCTCACCTTCAGGTTCTTCCACTCGTTAATGGAGGCGGGCATCGTTCGCATCCACTTTGATGGCACGGTCGAGCAGAGCTTGTTATTGGTATTTCAACACATTATATACTTATGTACATTTATTTAAAAAAAAAATTGATTGTAATTACTCGCATGAATATGAAGTAGTATACAGCCGCCCAGCTTTATAAAGTGTGTAGAAAAGTTGTGAAAAATGAGTGAATAAACGAAAGATGGCCACAATCCCTGCCAGAATGTGGTGAGCGAGTGCCAGCTGGATCTGCATGAATTTCCATTCGACGAACACGTCTGCTTCGTGAGCCTGCAGTCATGGAATTATCGTGCAGCTGAGGAAATCGTTACGCTCTTCTCTTCCTTTTATTTAATGACGATGCTTCTATGTATACAGGTGGTCTTCAAGTCGGTTGGACGCCAAGATGGCCGCAAGAATGCGACCGTTAGTTGCAATTGTTTCCAAACTCGGGGCCATCGGTCTCTGCTTTGTCAACATTCATAGTTAAAATACCATTTTTAAAGAGTGTTGGCAATGACGAGTGGAGCATTCGCTCCATTGAAGCCGTTGAAGAACGTAATCTCTTGCATTACAAGGTAGGAATTCTTTGCTCTATTTAAGTAATTAACCTAAAGTCTTTAATTAATACTCAAAACAAACAAGTTCGCATTTGTAAAAGAAAAACATTCACAGTTCAGTTGCTTGCGAGACCCGGTCGTCGCATAAATTTTAGGATATAAATGGAAATATTGTTCGTTTCGAATTGAGCTATCGATCGAGCGTCAGCCCAGCTACTACATCTACATCTTTATCATTCCACTCGTTATCATCAGCTCGATGTGTCTGCTTGGCCTCTACTTTCCCAAGAAGAATAACGGAACGAGAAGATCACAAGTTCGTTTTCGTTACTCTTATGTTTAATGCATATTTTAGATGTATAAAATGTTATAAATCTCTAGTGGACTCTAAAAAAATAATTTGACCAATTCAGACATATCTCGTCCTGACGATTCTCTTCTATATGATTCAACTGATGAGCGTTGCTGACAAGAACATTGCGCGCACGGCCTACTTGACTGGCTTAGGTTTTCATCCACATTTATTTTCTTTATTCTTATAGGAACCATGCACTGAATGATGCTACCGTAGTATATTAGGACTATTTTGAACGCGCGCCCTCAAATATTTTGCCCTTCTGCGGGGAGGGTGGCTAACAGATACAGTAAAAAATTCTAGCCCAGCCACATTTCGCGTGCTTCTAACCTTCTAACAAGCAGACAAAAATGGTTCAAACTTTCCAGAGGTATGTTTTAGACTTATGCCATTAGATCCACGTCCATTAAACCATATGTTCGATATTCAGTGAACTGCTCCTTTAAGCTTTATGATTTAAAGGAGCCAAAAATTCAATATTTAATTCGCTCATTTTTACCTGACCTAAGGGTGAAAGGACATGTGCTTCAGAGAGACGAGACTATAAAGTTCAGGAAAATTGAAACAGTTTATGATTGAGTTCTAAAAAATGCTTAATTGTAAATAAAAGTAAATGTTGTGAAATGATGATTAATTTGATGTTTGTCTTCTTCGCAGGCCGCTTCATCTTCAGCGAGATGCTCGTGTGCTGCTGCGCTTCTCTCGTTGCCACTTGCATTCTCGTCTGCCACCATCGCGCCACCGTCGGGTGACATCTGAAATCTTCCACAATTATTTCGTTTCTTACTCCAAAATAACCAAAGCGTAACAGTTTTATAATAAAAAAAACCACATTTCAAAATAATATCAATTTGTATGATCAAAAGGCGACGAACTCACGTCGGTCGATCCCTCGTCCGTTTGTGCTGCTTCCCGCGGCGAGTTCACGGCGGGGCTAGTCGAGTGCCTGCCCGAGAGCAATCCACTCAGGCGGACTTTGCTTCCTTCAAGAGACCAGCCACTCCGAAGAGGACTTATGAAACGATGCTCAGGTTTGAGAGATTCATATTTTAAAACGAAGAAGACGAAGAGGTTATAAACTTATACATACTTTAAAACAATTCCAAAATCTTTTTTTTTCTTAATATATTTTCGATGCCCTTCAAATTTTTTCCCCAAGAAGAAGCAAATAGTGTGGAGAGTCCAGCTCGTGCCTCTTTATAGGAAAGTAGAGGATTACATCTTTGCCGAAAAGATTGAAGGACGACGTCAATTGCTATGGACAATTGTGTACGACTCGGTGGACATCATTGTGCTCCTTGTTTTCATTGTAATCAACATTGTCGTGCTCGTTTTGTTTATTGCAATGTAATTGATTTGTATGTACATAATAATGTCATTAATGATATTCCATGTCTATTTCTTTGGTCTTCTGAATACAATTTGTTTTTTGGAATGTGGCGGGCAGGAAGGAGGATGAAGTTAGGGCATAGTATATATATGTATATATATATATATATATATGAGAAAAAAGCGAGGATGCATTTGACGCATCTTTCATTTGTGCTAATTGGTGAGATAGAGAAATGAATTTGTAGCAAAAAAAAGAAAAGATCCCAGAAGGTGCACGAGCCACTTGCTATTTGAATGGCTTTAACCATACGCGGCCTTCTCGTAGACAGTAAAATGTCTTATGAAAGCCCATGCGTTTGAATTCGCGCCATTTTTCTGTGGTATTTTTTATTCAATGCATTTTTTTTATTGCTCGCTATATTCATAGCTCGCTCGGTTTTGTTTAAACTCTACATACGGTTACGAAGAATGAATATTTATTGACACATTCTGTACAATCAACCTTCTAAGCGCTTCCACTAAACTCTAACACGGTAATGAAAAGTGGCATAGTTTAGACGTATTGTGAGACCAGCTGCGTTGGAATGGCAAAAGTATCACTTTCAAAAATACATGAAAAAGACTTTAATTAGTTCTCTTTAAAGAGTGAACAAGTTGGAATATGGCCAATCGCTATAGCAATCGAATGTTTCTCAATTTTACATTAGTTATTAACATATCTTAAACATCTCACACGCATACTTACAATTAGAAATTAGAGGAGACGCTCAAATGTGCATCTTGCTCTTGTCGAGACTGAAAGTCATGGAGAGACTGGGACGACAGCGGGATGATCTGATGAGGAGATGAGAGGAGCGGTGGCCAAGGAGAGAGCGTAGGCGGGGCGGGCGAGGGAGTGGAGAAGCACGGGGAGCCCCCTTGCGAGTACGTCGGCTGATGCTGCCAGGTAAGCTTCAAAAAATTTTTAACCAATTATTACTTTTTTTGAAACTTCGAGAGTAAGGCTTTGTCATATTTAGACTTGTATGATGTTACATATATAAGGTAAACACTGATTTTTAAGGCTTTAATAAAATACTTCGTTAATAAAATACATTATGTTATGGCGCTACTAAATAATAAGAAGAAGAGAAAAACCAAGATACCGGCATGTAAGAAAGAGGCGCGAGAGGCCGAAAGAGGGGCGAAGAGTCGCGCGGGAGAGGCGCGCGCGACCGGCTAGTGCTCGGCGGCGTCCCGCCACTCAGACTACCGTAACCCGCGTCCGTCGACGAGCGCCGCCTCTTGCCGCCGCAGTCACGTGGACGCGGTTCAGCGCGTGACATCTGTAATTTTTTTTTATTGTTGAAAATAAATATTGAAGAAATCTATGAAAAAAAACCTCAAAGATGTTGTAGCGGCACTGCCGCTTCAAGCGTTCGCGATTGGCCCCGCGCCGCGACGCGAGGAACTCGACAATCTCACGCGACGCGTACTCGGCTGCCACCATCTCGGGAGTCTGGTCCTCGTCATTCTTTGCATCCTATAGGAAAAGATATATTAATTTTTTTTAATCCAAATTTTTTTTTTGAAATAATGAATTTAAAATAGAAAGTAGGAACGGAAGCTGACTGGACACGCCCCTTTCTCGATGAGCACTTCAGAAACACGAAGCGAGCCGTTGCGCGCCGCGTGGTGCAGCGGCGTCCAGCCCGACGCGTTCACCGAGTTCGGATTCGCGCCTGAATCTCTTGAATTCGCTCCTTTTTGAATGACATGAGACCGAGAGAGTATGTTATTTAGAGAGGCGCGACTACAGTGGTCAGAGAAATTCAAAAAGATTACGGTTGAGTTTCGTACAAGGACTAATTGATTTAATTGCGCAACTCAAATGTTCAACGAACAAAGTTTCTTTTTCTTACCAGGGAATGGTCTGAAACCCTGCACTCGAAAAAATACAATTTATATCTCAAATGAAAGCCCTTGAATTTTGGTGTGACGGAGTATAAAAATTAGCTGCTGCCATGCATAACACAATTTTTTATAGAATTTTCAAAATTGGATTTTCTGAACATAAATTTTCACCATCAGAGAGAAGTCTACATAGAAATCGTGCAGGAAGATCAAAAACGTGGTCTTACGGCGCAGTGGATAAGGCGTCTGACTGAAAGTTTTTTGTCGTGAGTTCGACTTCTCTTCGACTCATGGTTTTTGCTTATATTTGGTTGCACAGAAATGGAGCTTGATCATCAGGGAGTCGTTCCATGATCTCCCACCTTCACTGTTTCCTCACACTCCTGTGTCGTTTATCCATCTTCTCCATCTCCGATGTGCTTGAACCATTTCTGTGACACAATTGTTCACATTTGCTAATAATGATGCTGTTTTGTAGATTGTATTCCATTTTGTGAAATAAAGATAGAATAAATAAAAAAAAAAAACAAAAAAAAAACGATGAGTCGAAGAGAAGTCGAACTCACGTTAAAAAACTTTCAGTCAGACGCCTTATCCACTGCGCCTTAAGACCACTTTCTTGGTCTTCTTGCACGATTTCTATGTAGACTTCTCTCTGATGGTGAAAATTTATGTTCAAAAAATCCAATTTTGAAAATGCTATAAAAAATTGTGTTATGCATGGCAGCAGCTAATTTTTATACTCCGTCACACCAAATTTCAAGGGCTTTCATTTGAGATATAAATTGTATTTTTTCGAGTGCAGGGTTTCAGACCATTCCCTGGTTAGACGAAAATTACCTTTCTCGAGCAGTAACTTGACGTTGACCAGCGAGCCGAGGGAGGCCGCGTGGTGGAGGGGTGGCCATCCGTCTTCTGGGCGGTCAGTGCGATTGAACAACTGCAGGATAAGGAGAGAGGAGAGCGTTAGAGAAAGAGAGAGAGAGGAAATGGAGAAAGTGAGAGAAAAAACGTGAAAACTTTATTAATAGAGATAGAGAGAAAGAGATAAAGAGAAGAATCAACATACAATATCGCCTGGGAAGTCGACGTCGGCACCACCGATCTCGATAAGTGCGCGAGCGGCGTCCGTGTTCACGCAAGCACCACGGACGGCGCACATCAGGGCAGTACGGTTGCGGTCGTCCGTCGCGTTTATCTGGAGAGAGAGAGAGGGACAAAGAAGGAGGTAGCAAAGTGCAGAGAGAAACAGAGTTATGCAGATAATGAAAAGAATGAGAGAAAGGGAGAGATGAGAAAGAGACAGAAAGGAACCTTTTCACGAACTGCCGGCATAGTGAGCAAGAAGAGGACGGTGATGGCATCGAATACTTCGGACGCGTAATGCAAGGCCGTCCGGCCGATGTCGTCTATTTCCAAAGGATCCGCTCCCTGGAAAGCACGAAAATAAATTTCTTTTTTAAAATTATTTTTTCATATTATTATCAATCTTATCATTAAACATTGCTTATGGTTAAATGAACGAAACAGATGAAAAGATGCAGCTCATACCTTGGAGATGAGCTGCTCGAGAACGAACGACGATCGACCCGCCCAAATCGCCGACTGCAACGGCGTTTGGCCGCCTGAAAGGCAAGATAGCTTCGGAGTAAATATGCAGGATTACAGTATATAACTCTTTTTAAATGTTGTTTTCTTTTAGTAAAAAAATGAAAAATTTTAATTAAAATTTATTCAAATGTGTGAATAAACTACTAATGATTTATGAGACTAACAACAAAAAAAATGTAAAACCTGGTCCATTTGCGTTGAAGTCGGCGTCTGTCGGGAGGTCGTCGAGGTGGCGGCCGAACTGCGCGGCCGAGATGGACAAATCGACGGCAAGATCGTGCACTCGCGTCCACTCGCGATTCTTGCCAGAGATCTATGTATAGTTGAGACTTTTTAAAACCATCTTACCAATAGTTTTATTCAAGTAGTACACCTCATTGAGGACGTTCGGATCGACGGGGACTAGTGCGGCAGCTGAAAAGAGGTATTATATTGTTAAGCTTTACTAACTACATACTTATATGAATGTAAATATGTACATCAATAACATTATTTACTCTGTACTTAATCTTTCAATCTCAGATGATCCTTTTGAAAAAGAACCGCTTGCCATCTTGCTGCTTGTCTCCCTCCTTGGGCAGCATCCAGAGTGGCGCCGCCCGCTGGCGATTCTCGTAGTTGCGTCGATGCTTCGGCACCCGCGTCACGATGCAGACGACGAGGAGCGAGAGAAGCAGAAGGCCGGCGATGAGAGTCGTCTGCAATTACGGTTTGTTTTAAACTAGGAATATGTAGATAATATTATAATTTACAATTAAATGCACATATGTATGTTTGTTCATACAGACATCTATGTATTTATTTTAAAAAATTAGCTTTATCAATTACTTATTTATCTATGTAACAATTTAGCTTTATAGATTTAATTTGTCACTCAAAAAGATTCATACTAACCACAAGTAAAAAGAAATGATCGTCGACGGCCTTCTTTCGGGGCCGACCGTTCGTGAGCGACGCTGCCGAGAAGATTGAAGAGAGAGACTCGCTCGTGGAAAAGGCCTGCAAATTAATTATACATATTTGATGGAAGAGAAAAGCATGAAAACATTGTATTCTTTTTATGTATTAATAAATTGCATGAAGTAATCTATCAAGAATTGCAAGCATCCTGAATGTAAATATTAATATTGTTTTTATTAAGATTAAGCATTGAATGAGTGTGCCACCTTTTGCTGGACGGCCGTGTTAACGGCGCGGACGACGGCGTCGATGGAAGAGAAGCAAGAAGATGGAGAGGAGGAACAGACGGAGACGTCGATGCTCAGGTGGACTTGAGTGCCGGCGGTAGATGATACGACGCTAGAAATCCACGCCTGAAAACAGTAATCAACAATATTCATCCATTTATGGAGAAGGGGGGGGGGGTGATGACGTCATTTTATATTTACAGTACCGCCCATAAGTTTTTTTTAAATTAATGGTGGCTTGTTGCGGCTCGAGCAGCTCGATCTGTATCCCTCGGCTTGTGGGCGGTACACTATGAATGTACATACATGCATAAATACATGCCCATTTCTGGACGATGATAGCTGACGTACGCCATGACTGCAAGATAAGAACACTACCTCGTCCTCGATGAAGACCCGCTTGCCTACTCCTCCTCTGTCTCCTTCCTCGCTCCCCTTGAGCACCTCGAAGACCAAGGGGCCTCGCTCGTCGCGCGCGAGGGACACGGTCGCGCGCAGCTGGCGAGAGAGCTCGAAGAGGAAGAGGTGAGAGAGACGCGCGAAGGCATGGGGAGTCAGCGCAGTCCGCACCACGAGCTCGCCCGATAACTGCCAAGTGGACTCATTCTTCTACAGTTATTAAATACTTAAGAACAAGAACTATTAAGAACAATTTGAACTTCGTCTAGTATGTACAAGCATCATAACCAGAGTGATAAGTGAGAGAGAGTGCGATAAGGAAGAGAGAGAGAAAGAGATAAAGAAAGCGAGGGAAGGAAGAGAGAGAGAGAGAGAGAAAGGAAGAGAGATAGAGAAAGAGAGAGAGATAAAGAGAGAGAGAGAGAGACAGAGAGAAAACTCCACCAATTCCTGCAGCCGACCGCTCTCCTCGCTGTCACAGTCGCCGCCATCCCATCCACACGCCGCCGTATGGCAAGCCGAGTCGCAGACGTCGTCACGAAATCTTAATTTAGCATTTAAATTAAACTACAAAAATATATTTATTACATTTTGATTCCTTTTAATGATTTAATTAAGAATCACTTGAATGCATCCTAATAGAGAGTCTACAACTAAGTAAAAACTTTCTATTATGCACAAATAGCATTTGCACGATAGAAAGTGAAAACCTGAGCCGGCAGAATCGCTCCTGCTCGCATTCCGATCTCTTCTCGCAGTCAAAGCCATCGAAGAGGCACGCCTCGTCGGCGCACTCCTGAACGGAATACTACCGTAATCAACATGGAATAACACCATACTACACAACCCCTTCTTATATGCTGTTTTGAAGACTCGGTTTAGGAGGAGTAGTTAGGCGGTGATTATAATCTGCTGACCTCATTGCAGTCTCCGTCGCGGAAGAGGCGAGCACAATGCGTGGCGTTGAAGCATTCCTTGAATGGAGAAGGCAGCGTCGGCAGGGGCGGCGGCGTTGATGGGGACGTCGGTTCTAGCGATGCTCCTGTTTTTTTTATTATTATTATTTCATTAAACAAATTTATAACCATCGAGATCAAATATGATTACGGAGAAATTGAATCTTAGTGTGAACATATGCACCTTTTATCAGCTCGCAGAACATTCCGTGGCGGTCCATCGGACAGCTGAATTTGATTGACACTTTATAAAAAAAAGTAAATCTCCTTTTATTTCTCACACTTGCTTGGTACATATGTATCTCCCTCTTATTCATTCTCTCTCTCCCTCTTTCATTCCCTCGCTCTCTCTTTTACTCTTACCGTCTCTTTATTTCTCTCTCTCTCTCATCCTCTTTCTCACTAGCTTCCAACCTGCAGATATGATTGTCTCCATATACGGCGACATCCACACATCGCACTCCCTCTTCCTGCTCGCACGTGTATTCCGTGCATGGCCCAGTGAGCAGAGTGCGGCACTCCGCGCACTCTTCACTCTCCACCGAGACAAGGCCGTCTTCTCAAAAGGAATTACTATTATTATTATTATTATTATTAATCATTATTTTCCTACGAATTTTTTGTTATATTTTTTATATCAAATACGTATATTTTAAGGTTAAATATATAGAATTTTTCAACAACAACAACAATAAAAAGAGGTCCTCACCAATCTTGATGAACACTTGCGCCTTCACGCCGAGAATAAGACAAAAGAGGAAAGTAATATGTAAGAGTAGGAGACGCATCCGCATTGCAGTGGCCAAAACTGCAATGAGGAAGTTGAGATAATGAAGGATTTATGAGTGTGATGAAAAGTGTTCAAGTAGATCAGCAATAAGCAACAGACAAAACAAATACTATTAAAACGAAATATCATGGTCATTCTTGATGTCTGATGGTGAGCACGAAGTGATTCGAAATCCTTGTGTGACGATGTAAAGCTCTCCTTCTCACTTCAACCCCACAAGGGTAACTCTCTCGCCTTCTGGCAAATGAATTCAGCTATTTTACTGCGCTAATTGGGTGGTGCAAGTTATGCTTGTAATAAACATACTCTCACGCATTATTTCTTTCTCATGCTTTCTCTCTGTCTCCCTTTCCCTCCCTCTCTCCGTATCTCTTTCTTATTTCCCATCGTTCTGACACAGTTCGCACTCTGTTTCTCAAAATGTTATCCATGTTGAACGTGTGAATTGTCCAATTAAATAACTAGCCATGCATCAACTTCTCATGGGATTCTATCTCGATCTGTAGTTTGCACTCTCTGCCTACTCTCTCGTAATTTTTCTCAATTTGTTTCTCTTCCTCTCCGCTCTTCGCTCTTTTTTTCTCCCGTAATTTCTTTTCTCTTCCTCTCTGGCAGCTTCGTTTGGACAAGTCACGCGTGTAAAAAAAATTGTCTACGCCGAATTTAAAATTTAGGATTCGAACGTTTCTCTGCTTCGGAACTGTGCAGGCCATTATAGTTATATTTCTGTCCTGGCTCATTCCTTTTCAAACAGCGAACAGCGTCCATATAGTGCTGTCAGGAGCACGGAACTCAACATAATATATTTGAATTTTCCTTACTGCGTAGTCGCGTCTCTCAAAGTCACATGATCTCGCTTTTGAATCAGACAAGAAGACGAAAGATTGTGTTTTTAATCGAGAGAAAAGAGGATGCAATGATTGGTGGGCGGAGCTTGTTCTGGACGGGTGGGCGGAGCTTGTTCTGGACGGGTGGGCGGAGCTTGTTCTGGACGGTTGGGAGTTTCAATGCTGGGCCCCAATCATAGTGACGACGTGGCCAGCAGAGTCGAGCAGGACAAGAGAAGAGGCATCGCGTGTGCGCTCGAGGCAGAGGCGCTCGCCAGTGCTCAGCATCAGTTCATACTGGCGAGAACCCTGCAGAGATAAAGATTGGGGAGGGAGAAGGCAGAGAGAGAAAGGAGAGGGGAGAGAAGAGAGAGAAAGAAAAGGAGAGAGAGAGAGAAGAAGAAGGAGTGAGAGGGGAGGCATACAATTTAGCTAGAACGAGGGAAGGGAGAGGTGAAGGAGGGAGAGAGATATAGAAGAGGTAGAGAGAAAGAAGTAAAGAGAGAGAGAGAAAGAGAATGATAGATGGATGAAGGGAGAGAAAAATAGGGAGACAGGAGTGCAGGAATGGAGAACGAGAGAAGAGGGCAGCTGACATTCGCCCTGTTGAGGATGGTGAGGGTTCCGCCATCTTCAGGCAGATACACCTTCTTGTCGTCCTTCTCGCTCACAATCAGAAGAATACAAACATCTTGCTTGATTAATTTTTACTATAAGATGAAAGAGCCTTTATGAAGAACCTCCAAGGAAGCGACGACTTCGCTGCTGACAGCAGCGGCGGGGACGAACGGAGAAGGCGTCGTGGTTGCCACGCCCTCGGCATTCCTGCCACGTCAAATAGCTAGCGCATACCTCTTAAGCCACGCCCACTCGTCCATATCAGGCCCCGCCCACCCTCAAGGTTTGGCTACGCCCACCCGCCTAGATCTGGCCACGCCCAGTGATAGAAGTCCGGCCACGCCACTTCCTCTAGATCTGGCCACGCCCACAAGTCCAAAATTGGCCACGCCCTCTCGTCCATTTTATTCACGAAAAGTATAAGAGAGGCCTCATGATGTCGCGCGTGCGATCCGAGAAGGAGACCCTCGTCTCGCTGCTCTCCTGAAGAATTTTATAAAATAACGCAAATATTTATTCTTAAGGAGATTTATTATGTTTTGTAAGAATAGTTATATATTTGGAAAGAGTTTTGTTAACCTTGCTGGCCGATTTCTTTGAATTATTCCCGTTCTTTCCGCTTCGCCGCTTGCTCATCCTCGTCGCAGCCATTTCACGGATTACAAAAAAAAAAGGAATTGGTGTCCTACGAAGAATCAACTTCTTGCAATTCGAGAAAAGAGGAGAAATGGGCCAGAAGAAAAACGAGTGGCAAGAAACGAGCGAACCACCACACGTGACGGGGAATGCAAGGTTGAATGATGGAGCACGCCGACAGAAAACTCTGCTTTTTTATGATCTATATAATTGGATATTTGAATTCCCGAACGTTGAACTAATGAAAAAGCCCTTACTATTCCGAAGAAGGACCAAATATTTGCCAGCACGCATTAAAATTATTTACTACTGAATAATGATTCCGTAATTAGCTCATTTAATGGTAGATGATAAAAATACGGTATATACTCTTAAATAATTCGCGTCCCTGACCAAGTTTTCTAAAAGTGCAAAAATGAAGAGATTTGCATAATAAATAGCGTAGTCGACATGATTGTCATTCCAACATGTTGAATTGGGTGGTGCTGATAAAGAGACTTTCAATCCAACAGATGTTTAAAAACATATACATATGTATGTATGTATAACACGCACTCGAAACTCCATCATCGAAAAGACGGATCGTTGAAGTGCAACACTGGAGAGGCTATTTTTTTGAAGCTACGCAACTTCACAAGCAAAAATACCTCGATCGAATGCATTTTTTCCCCTTTCCCAATATTTGTTTTAAATACTTTGCAGAAATGCGATGCGGGCAATTTTTATCGCACACTTTATCAATACAACTGATGATAGACAAAGAACGCAGTTTCGGAGGAAGCAGCAATACACGCCTCTTCGTTGTGCTACCACATTGTATTTAACTAAGCTGTTCAGCAATTATGTAGATTAGGTCTCAACATTTGGCAATAATTGAGTGAAATAATTGCATAATTATATGCAACGAAATTAGAGCTGAATGATGCAGATGGGTGCTAAGAATTGAGCACAAGTAGGCAAAAGCTATCAGTTTACCTAATTTATGTGTCACTCTCATCCTGAAAATACTATATTTTCTCACTTTTTTTAGGCAATTGAATTGAAAACATACCGTTAGCATATAGCAAAAAAGGTGTTTTCACGTTGGCCATTGCATTTAAGTTATTCAAACTTGATAGCATTTGCGTACTTGTGTTCAATTCGTAGCATATTGAGTGCCAATTGCGGTGCACCTAATTATGCAATGATTTCATTCAATTATAGTCAATCCAAACAGAATGAGAAGCGCATATCGCTCCTTACTAGTCAACAAAATATTCCCAGGGTAGGGCTTAATAGAGCCGTGATCGAGTCTAACGTAGAAGTTCTCTTTAAAAGAGCTTAAGCGTTGGTTTCTTTTGTGAATCTGCGCTCATCCTCAACGATTTCGGCATGGACTTTTCTGGCGAGAATCGCATCGGTTTTGATGCTTTGAAGGTTAACAATTCTTTCGAGCTTTAAGTATTTATTCTATGTGAAGAGGGAAGGAATGATTTCATCAGGCATCGATTGTTCTGCTTACAGTACCTTGCCTCGATGCTCGTGCACCGTGAAGTGGCACTGGATTTCATAGCAAAAGGATGGATGGGCGGTCTACTGAAAATGCCTCGCTCCTCTCTCGCTTCTCTTGACGTGGGAACTTGCTTCTACTATATGGCATGCTCATCAGATGTCATGGAGAAGGTCTGCCAACTCCCAGACCAGCAAATCGACGAACTTGTTGAGTAAGGGATACTCTGCTCTCTCTACCTCTCTCTCTCTCTCTCTCTCTTTATTACTATATTTCTCTCTATCTCTCAATCTCATTCAGTTACGCACTGTGGCTGATGAACCACAGCAACGAGATTGGAAAGACAGCAGCTGCAATGTTCTTCACACATTCCTTCTCCTTTCTCGCTATCCTCGAGAGATTCGACCAGCGCAACGGCCTTCGTCATTTATACAATTATGTATGACTGAAAAAAGCTATTTTTTCCTTAATTTTAGTTTACTAAAATGCGATCTCACCAGTATTGCTTTAATTTGCAGATAAGCACATTAACTAGGCTCCTCATCTACTTCCAACAACCGATTCTGCCTTATAAGGTACACTAGTCAATTGTACGAAATAGTGTAAGCTTAATTTGAATTAATATGAGAGTTTTATACCAGAAACTATGAACTCGATAACTATAAGTATTGTAACAATTAATGTTTCAGTGGGTTTCACATTCTTAAAAAAAGAAATTGAGTACTAAACCTAATGTAGTCAAAAGCCAAATAGACGGAAGGAGCCAGAATCACTGTCGAGGACCTGGCATTACGACGTGGTGGTGCGGGGGCTCAGCTGCCTTGAAATATGGAGTGGTCGGCCTAGGCCGGCCTAAAAGAGTCTTTTAGCTATAAAGTTAAACCAAATTCAGGGTGGACTAGGGCAGCCAACTGCGTAAGATCGGCCAGTAAAATAATTTACTACTAGATCTGATGTTGTTTTCGGGGCTGCTTCCTTTTAATATGAAATTTTAATGCATTGTGTTGTGGGGAGAATGGTTTTTGTAGATGATGCAAATAGACGAGGAAGGATTGCGCCTGGCGCTGTCCACCTTGACAGCCTTTGCTAGCTCGCCGTCCTTCAGTTGGGGGGCCATCGAAGAGTTTCACCGTCTCGGCTTCACTCGCATTGTCTGCTCTACTGTCAACAAATTAAAGCGAGTCTTCTCTGGAAGGTTCGCTCTCATATTTCATTGCAATTCCCTTTATTATAATTTGCATTTTCCTAACCTTTGTGATTTGAAATATTAAAGATTTCTCTGATTCGTTACAGTGATTTAAATTACATGCTGCCCCTTTCTTGTCCGATTTACTGAGAATCAAAGATGCATAGAACGGAGATGATGAAGAATGCCCTGGACGTCCTCTGAGTGGCCGCCGTTCTTCCGCTCGTCCAGAGAGATCTCTGTGAGCCATCCGTTGAAGATGAAGAAGAAGAGTCGCTGGATAAATTTATTCCACTAATCGAGTCAGATTTAGAAAAAAAGAAAATGGTGGATATGGAGTGCTTCAGACAGTGATTTCTATTTTATGTTAGCAATATAAGTAATCTTGCAGAAATCTCATGTTTCTCTCCGGATGCCCATACCACGAGAAGTCGGTTCAGATTGCTGCGGTCAACGTGATCCTTTTATGCGTTGGATCGGGCATCGATGTAGAGGAGAAGGTTCACTACTTGCTCGTAATCTTTCTCTCTCTCTCTCTCTCCTTGCATACTTCTTTCTTTTTCTTTCATACTTCTTTCTCATTCTTTCTCTTTCATACTTCTTTCTTTCTCTTTCTTTCTCTTTCTTTCTTTCTCTGGCTTTCTTTCCTTTATTTTCAGCCACGAATGTCCATGTCTGACTCACCACCAGCAAGAAAGATCAGAAGTGGCCAGAGGGCTGAGGGAAGTCAAGAGTTCTTTGAGAGGATTGTTCAATCGATTCGGAAGTATCATGGAATCATGGTAAGAGCCAGCAGGGAGTGTGATAATGATAGATAATAGATAATATGAGTGAGATAGAACGTTTGATGCGGGCAAGAAATGGAGAGACAGAAGGGAGAGAAATTAAGCTAAAGCATTAGAATGATACTTTTGCAGGTGCTCCTGGCAAACGTGAATAGCTGCAAACAGCAGCCAGAATCTGACCAATACCGCGCGTTGAATTGCCGTCTTCTCTGCTCCCTCGCTCGCCACCCCGAAGTCCGCCAAATTCTCTCACGACTCCCACTCTTCACTTCCAACGAGCTAACCGGTAAGATCATCTCATGATACGGAACTGCTTAATATTAGATTCTATGCCAGCTAATTTCAGAAATGATGAAGAAGCCAATCATGGGAGAGAAGAAGGCGGAGCATGCAAATTTTTGCTCTGAAGCAACGAATCTGATTGCAATTGTAACGGAGAAGTCACTGGAGGAAGTCAAGAGAGACATCACACAGGTTATTAATTCTCTTCACCATTACGTTTTAGTAGCAGCATAAGGAATATATGATTTTTTAGAAATAGTGGAATGATTAAGACGTTAAATCATATCCACAGATCTTGAACAAGAGGCTAAAATGCTACAGGACCTGTCCATTTTGATCCCATATCTTAAAATCTCCAGTGAATCTCCATGTGCGCTTTCTTAACAATCAACGGATTGCAGGGGAATCTGTCGACCTGCCTGCCCTTCTCCCTTGACCACCCTCATCGATACTCTGAACCACGACGGCACATCCATTCAAACATCACTGCACGCTGGCTGCATTCTTCATTATTTCCCTCCAAATCACTGTCTCTTTTTTGCCCACAATTTTAGATTGGTTTTCTTTTGATATCTTTCGAAGTGTACTAGCGAATAAAGGATGTGTTAATCACAAGAGGAAGCGGCTGATTTACCTTCCCTTTCAAAGGACTACTGCCCTTCGTGAGAATGAGCGATTCGCATTCTCTCGCAGTCGACCGGCTAGACAGTTTACAGCACCAAACGGGAAGGATTGCACGACGTGTTCATTCTCGGTAAGGCATTCACTCTCATTTGCTGCTTCTTTCCTTACTTCTTTTCACTCACTAGTTCTCTTCTCTCCCGACTTTTTTGTATTTCTCCTTTATTTTCTTTTTTACGTTACATTATTTTGAAATCGTTTAGATCGACGACGAACACGTGATTCTCGGAACGAAGTCAGGCGAGATCCACTGGTTGAATGTCGAGTCGGGCCAAGAAGAGGCGATGATGAAATGCCACCGCTCTGCTATCTCTCTCACCACACCAAGCAAGGTATTGTCAGTGTATGAATGTCTTGTAGAATTATCATCCCAATAATATATCCATAGGATGGTTCGATGCTTCTGACTTCGGGCTTGTTCGTGAATCCTATTTCTACGCTGTGGCGACTCAGTGACACTCATGAGCGCATGATGGACTTCCCAGATGAGGAATTCGTAGCCTTCAATAACAGCGCTCAGGATACGGTTGTCGGCACGAAGAAGTCCACGGCTACTGTAAGTTGGAACTTCGTGTTTTCATGCAGAGTTGAGTAAATGTTATGTCAGACATTATCAGCTGGTAAACATAGGGCAAACAACAGAGCAGGTGTGTTGCATATATTTTATATGAGCCAAAGATTTGGTGTCATGAACTGGCCTTCTCCGAGGAGAATTGATAGGATCGAAAGTGCAAAGTGGGCATTCTCTTACTTCTCCTTATCTTCATTTACACTGCACATTCGTATCACATGTGGATTTTATATGATACATGTGTATGCAACATAAAGATGTTTATACAATCATGAAGAATTTTAAAAACAATCAAAGGAAGATATTGTGACACTTGAGAGCTTGTAATTTGTGGCTCTTATGTAAAATGCCTTTGAGGTGGGAATGAAAAAGAAGTGATTGCGAATCGAATCCTTGTAGCTCTTTGATATCGAATCGGGCCGCTCGACTTGCGTGATGAAGAGTTCGTCGTGCAAATCCTTCGCTGCCTCGTTCTCCCCCGACGATCGTCTGATCCTCCACGACACTTGCCTCTTCGATCCCCGACTTACAAATCCTCTCATCAATGAGTTCGAACGCCTCAACTTAGACAATGGCGGAGTCTTCCATCCACATGGCAATGAAATCATCATCAATTCGGAAGTGGTTAGCGCTTTCTCATTATTGCCTTTTCACTATGCGAACATGTACTAATGAAGGCAGGAATTGCATTGCAATTTCTTGAGTGAGTGGAAATTCGTGTAAAATGAATCGATAAAATTTGGTAGATGACTTCATTACGGTGAAATTGTAGTGGGATGTGCGGACATTCGGCCTGCTGCATTCTGTGCCCGCTCTCGATAAATGCCAACTTCGCTTCACATCTTCGGGCAATGTAATGATCGCAGCTCAGCAAGTGGAAACAAGGGATCCTTTTGATCCCTTTGAATTTTCGCCACGTCTTCGGACATTCTCTTCCGTTGACTACTCTGTCAGTTTGACTCAAGGTAGAAGAGTGAGAGAAGTATGAGCGAATCTCTCGTTGAAAGGTTATCTCAACGACTGACTTCCGCAAGACGATCCGCAGCGTGTGCTTGGACCACTCGGATAGCAGCCTCGCAGTTGTGGAAGTTAGCCGCCACTTCACACCAACATACACGAGCACGCTCAACCGAAGATACATGTCCATCTACCGGATCCACGAGGTTGGTATTCTCTAAATAATACTGTCCTTTTTCAATCGTTGCTTTGTTTAATGGGGTTTATAGTTAATTATATTAAATCTTCTACAGTTAGCAGTCATTATCCTTCAGTTTGGCCGTGCACCGGACGATGAGGGAGAGAAAGGAGAGGAAGATGGAGATGAGGAGGGAAACATGAACGAGACGTACGACCCAGAACTCGAGCCGCGCCAAAGCAGCTCCTCCATCATGCTGAATCCGAATCTGCGCAGGCGACGCCGTCAATGTCCCCATCGCCCGCCCTGAGGGAGACCAGGGAATGCTATGTCCGGGGAAGCAACTTTTATGACTATTTACATTTTTATCTCTCCTGGTTTGTATTGGCGATTTTCTTCAGTTGAAATAAAGCAACGTGAATAGCCCGTGCTGCCAATTCTGATTATTATTTCCGCTTCCTTTGCTTCCCCCTCCGCATTTCTCCTCCCTCCTGTCGTGTATTTATTTATTTACATCGATTAAGATGTGACAAAACTGCTAGAGATATGACGCGACCGGATAATAAAATTAATGAATATGAGCCGTAAGGGATAAAGAGAAAAAAGAGTGCAATTGCGCCTCTCGTGCTCATGCCTGCCAAGTACAGTGATCTTCCCCAAAGTGGCCGATATGTTCCAATCAGCGCGCATCAATCTTGAACCACATTAATTCTTTTTTATTGGAAGTTATATGAAATTCCACATATATTACTTCACTCCAAATATAAGTTTGAAAGGAATAACGTTAATTTGAAGTTTTTGTATGGCACCAAGCTCTAATATTTGAGCCTTATAAATACCGCTTCTAATGATCCAGGATATTCTTGTTGGTCTATGCCGGATGAGAGAAGGCAATCGCGTTGCGTCACCCTTCGCCCCATATCAACCGGTAGTCTTTTATCGCGCATTTCCTTTTTTGTATGGTGGGAATATTTTTTGAGTCTTCACATGTGATAGAAATAAGTGCTAATCACGACTAAATGAGTTGCGGTTCTAAAGCACAGAACGGGATGAATTAGGAATGAGCTGCTGTTGAATGGTTGAGTGGATTCCGAGCACTGGTCGTCAGTGTCATTCCTGTCGGAGTTGCCGCGGGGCTTTTCGTTAGGTGGAGAAGACTGGAAGAAATGTTGGGGTTAAAGACTTGTTCTCTTGTGTTAACGTATATCTTATTTCAAGATCGAAACACAATAAAATACAATGAATGGTAGACTAGGAGAGAAAGAAAGAGAGAGAGAGAGAGGTTAAGAGAGACGCCAACCTTCTTATCTCACTAAGAGAGAAAGAGACGAAAGAGAGAGAGAGAGAGAGCGCGCGAGAGTTAGAAAAAGGGGGTGGAAAAAACTTAGAGAGAGAGACAAAGAAGTACAGAAAAACTAACGAGAAAAGCTCTCCTCGAAGTCTGGGAATGAACATGGCAGCAATGAGAGGATTCAGGAAGGCGGGCAGAGAGGAGAAGATGTTCGTCATTGTAAGCACCCATTCAGGAATATCGAAGCCTACATTTAAGCATGAGAGAAAACTATGAAATTATTTAAAAAAAAATAAGTTCCACTTCTCTTATTTCCCTAAGCTAATGACGGGTCTACGTCAAAGAAGGTATGAAATCCAAAACTGTGTATTTTATAAAGTCGCCGAATAAAGTTCTTTCCCGCTGTAAGTACTAACCATAATGGATTAGAATTCCGAAGGAGATGTTCATCAAGAAGAACACGGTTTCTACGGTCGCTTGAACAAAGAGCCCGGTAGAAATACGGAGTTGTTGTCGCTGAGCGCGACCTTCTATAAAATTATTTTTCTTAAAACTTGTTTTGTCTAGCTCATTCATCAAGCATGAAAATGAACATTTTGAATTCGTTATAATTTCGCCAACATACTTGGTTCGCGAGCCACGGGAACGGTTCGCCGGAGAAACACCAACACCGATAAATTAGCGGCCAGCGCGGTTACTATTTGGATGAATAGGAATGCGTTGTAAATCTCAAATGTCTTATTGTTATTATAAAAGCACTTATGCCTGAGTGAAAGATCTACAGAGCAAAAATATCTTAATGAAAATTTTCATGTACATTTTACACATAAGCTTTGTATGAGAAACAAAGGGAATAAGAAATTTTCAAGTTTAAAAAAACCTGTTTTTAAACATTTATTTTAGGATATAAATAAGCGCATGCTGACAATTTGTGTGCCTGGCCAGGTGATACTAATGAAGAATGGACACTCGTCGTTCTTTGTCACTTCCCCGACCAGCAGAGAAGCAGCAGCGAAAAGGATCTGACAAGTTTATTCTTTAAATAAACCTCCTTTTCATTCCCCATCCTCCTTTTAGCATCGTCACATTAAAAGGAAAGATTTCTGTGACTTTATGTTGAATCGCTACAAGTTTATCTGCGAAGAAAGGTGTGATGGATGGATGAACTCAGCCTACCAAGGGACTCAGGAGTGCAAGGTTGACTGCAAAGAGCGTCCTCAGCTTCACGTCCATCCCTCGAATCACAGTCATGAAGCGAACGAGTGCGATGGCCTGAAAAAGTGGATTCATTTGAAGTCTCACATCCTTCTTCATCATTTGTTTGCCTTACACACGGCTTCCACGTAGCTTGCGTACTGCGATTGTTGCCTAATCATACATATGTATATACATGTGTATTATAACATGTTCCAGTGCTGCATTCCACCTTCGAATAAAGTTTTTTTTTTTTGATAAAAAATGTGCATACTCCACAGTCCACGAGACCTAATTCGGATCAATTCCTGGAATATACAATTATATCAGCAGATTGTGCACTGCGCGAATGTCAACACCTCAGAAATTATATTTATTTTTTATTCTTTATTTTTAGAATGAATAGGGCATTGCTTTGAGTGACAACGGGCTAGCAATATGACTTTTTTTGCTGCTGGTCTTTAAAAGTTGACATTTGTTTTTGACATCTGTGCTGGATAAGAAAAGAAAGTTCCGTTCAGAAAAAAAAATAATTTGTGCAGAATATGAAAAGCCCCTTTGCTAGTTTTTCCTTGAATGAGTTGATTGGTTCAACGAAAGAAGTGGAACGCACACAGCAGACTGACGGCTGCGCATCCCATGTTACGTTCGCGAATTGTTTCATGATTGAGCACGTCAGAATGGAAATCTGGAGAATAAAACAATTTCAAAAAGCATTTTAACTATCTTGTAAAATGTATCATACATAGACACTGAACATATGAAAATAATTAATTTTTCTTTAAATGTAGAACCTACTTTTGTTTTGCTCTCTTATTTAAACCTTGAGCGGAGTTGGACTCCATGAAAGAGCAACCAGAATGAAGAGGTTGAAAGCGATTATTGGAATCGTCACGGCGAAGCCAGCGTAAGTCAAAAAGACAACGGAAAGCTTAAAAAAAAACAAAATTTCATTCGAAGTCTATTGATTCATCCTTATACCTTGTACTGCTTGAGAATGCGCGGCCGCCTGAGAATCATCAGAGTGAGCAGCAGCACGGAGAGGAGACCGGATCCCTTGCTGGCCAGGTTGCGGATGACCGCCCCAAGATAGAGCGGATCAAATGGGCTCAGATCACCAGTGGATGATGGAGAAGGAGCAGCGGCCATTTGTCGTTACTCAATTCTTCTTTCTTCTTCTTTCTCTTTACACTGAGATCGTGGAGGCAGAAAAAAAAATGTTTATCACAAAATATACTATTGTTGCTTCGAGCAAGATTTCTCAGGAAGCTACATCCTTCACCACGGATCCACAGCAACAGAAGAGGGGTGGGAGGGGTAGATAAGAGAAGGCAGACATTTCTAAAGATAAACGTGTACAAGAAGATACATACTATATCAAACTGCCTTTTTTAACGTTTACACAAGATAAAATGCTCGTTTGTCAG
Organism: Allodiplogaster sudhausi; assembly: GCA_945643635.1. Lineage (NCBI taxonomy): Eukaryota > Metazoa > Nematoda > Chromadorea > Rhabditida > Diplogasteridae > Allodiplogaster > Allodiplogaster sudhausi. The sequence continues at coordinate 956,903 of CALZFC010000051.1, forward strand.
CAAGGTTTCTTATAAGAGTTGTAAATGATGAAAGTGACAATTGTTTGAATTGTCGATATCATTGAAACAGATTTGTTTTACACAATGGAGAGCAAAGCTCACAGAAGAAAGAACCGAAGCACGGAACTATGCATTTCTCTTCCCCTATCTCAAGAGAAGTCATAAAAAAAATTCAGGCTTTCCCATCCGAGCGCACATATCATGGATTACTCTGCACGTACAGTCCCGCCCAGGATCTTGGTACTAAGGAGGGATCGGATGCATCGGAGGGATCCAAATGTATCCTCGCTACACACAAAGAAGGATGTTACGTGGAGCGTAACATTGGAACATAACAATAATGTAGTTGAAATGCGCCGGAACATCTCATGTAGCTCTGGACGTTACATTTAATGCGCAACCCGAAATGTTACGCGCGACGTAACATGCAGGGTTTAACAAAAATGTTACGTTTGCCCGCGGCGGGGAGCACTTGCTCTTAAGCCACGCCCCCTTCACATCTTTATGTCCGCTCACTGATAAAATGCAGCAGTAAATACTGGTTTTTAGGCATATTTATTATACTTTTAAGCATATTTATTATACAAAACCCTTTATTACACTAAACAAAATATGCTTATGAACGTGAGAGCATCAGAAGCCACCCGCAAGGTCATATAACATGAAAAATGCTTGAAAAACATTCAAATAAATTAGAAAAGTCCGAAAATGAGCTAAAAGCATACATATCATTATCCTAAATGTAATACAAAAACCTCAAAAGTTGAAAAACTGGCTAACCTGGTTTGTAGAGTCGTGTTGGAGCCGTCGTCGTTGTATCTGGAATTAGAACTGAGAAGAAGACCTTATCCAGATGGAAAGAGCGGCACCCATAGAGAACGTTGAGAAGAGAATGTAATGAGAGAGAGACAGAAAGAGGAAAGAGACAGAGTAAAAGAGAGAGAGAGAGAGTGAGAGAGAGACAGAAAGAGGAAAGAGACAGAGTAAAAGAGAGAGAGAGAGAGAGAACTTTACGAACTCGGTCTATCCATCTGTGCCAATTTGGTTGTAAGAGCCAAAAGGTTTTTCGAGAGTTTTACTGCTCAACGTGACCTATGTTGTGTCTCTCTCTATCCTACATTGTTCTACAGTAAAAGGCGGTTCTTTTGAGCTATTTAATGTTGCATTAAAGTAAGTCTGAACGATTTCCGCACTCGAGGTCTGGGAACAAAAATATGCCCGTTTTTGCGTTTCTTTTGAGAAAATATTTAGAGAGAGAGCATAAGTTGCGTCTCTCTCTATCCTACATTTTTCTACAGAAAAAGGCGGTTCTTTTGAGCTATTTAATGTTGTATAAAAGTAATTCTGAACCTCATCCGAGTTCTGAGAACATATATGTGAACACTGTTCGTGATGTCAGGAGTTGGCCGTGTTCCTCGCTCTTGTACGCAAACTTGTAAGTGCAAGAACAACGCTCAACGTGAATTTTACACATCTCTCTGTACCTCATTAGAACCGCCTTTCTGGCCAGAATGTAATGACATAGAGAGAGAGAGTCACCTTTCGGTCTCTTTGTAGTGTTCGCATCAAAAGCGAGAGAGCTGTCCTGGTACCTGTCGAGAGAGAGAGAGAGAAAAGGGAGAGAGAGAGAGAGAGAGAGATATAAATAAGTAGAGTTACTAATTGCGAGAGAAGGGGAGAAAACAAGAAATGGAGAGAGATTGAAAAATCACTGTGTCCAAGACTCTTTCACAGTTGATTTTGCAGTTTCTGCCGATCGATAAACTTTTAAAGTTGTATGTCAATATCACTGTCTCTTTGGAACAGAGCAATTAATTCATTCTGCTAAAAAGGTCGGAAAGACACTTGCGCACTTGACTCATAAAAATAAAATAAAGGTAACATTTGGAGCATGTTGACCCAGCTGACCTCAGATGGCACAATTGAACGGGATACTGTAGGTTTTTATGTAAAATAAAACGCGCAAAACATGTTGGGAAAACGTTGACCACATGTGGGTTTGAACCCCCTAAGTGTCGCCGCTCGACGTTGCTTAACTCGCCAGATCGGACGTGATCGGTACTTCGCTCTTTGGAGGAGGCGCTCTCCCTACGCCCGCCGCCTTTCCGGCCAAACATAACATTTTTGTGCATGTCCAAATGTAACGCTCCACGTATCATCCAGGTATTTACAAAAAATGTTACGTTTTTTTTCTTAAGAGGAGGCGACGCTCACCAGAGCGAAAACATCACATGTTTTTCTCAGCGCAACATCTCCACGGAACATTTTTCCATAACATTTTTTGTGCATAACATTTTTTTCTGTGTGTAATAACAATTGTCCTAGGAAAGACTAAAATATTTTAAATGGTACATTAGTTTGCTCATAGAGAACGGATACTACTGTTTAAAAAATCGATAATTTCTTATCATTTGATAAGAAGTTATCAGTTTTTGCCTATAAAAAATTTCATTTTTAATATTTTTCAAAGAAATTTTTCCTGTACGATTATTTTGTCTCTACGCACATCCCCAAATAATATTATAAGAGATTTTATCATTGTTAACCGAAATCGTTAAATGAGACCTTATCACACATATTCATGTTATGTGAAGATTCGCCTTACGATGCTAATGCAAAATATGAAAGCCGTTTTCAAAACAAAGCATCCGTTGACGATATATTCCTGATTGTGTTTACTTGCATTACATACTTGAGAAAGAACAGGGCAGGGAGGCCTCGCAGGACGAGGGGGCGGAGCCTAACCCTTTTTTTCTCTGTCTGTGCTATTTCGCTACCTCAAACTTGGGTAATTAAACCGAACGCGAAAATGGCGCGCGCTAAAGCTCTAAGATTCAATACGAGTGCAGCAACCTAGATTTGAATAAATCATACCGGGCTAACATTGAGAGAAAGACAAAGACAATTTGGAATCCTGAAGAAAATCATACAAAGTAAACACAATCAAAAATTTATCGTCAACGGATGCTTTGTTTTGAAAACGGCTTTCATATTTTGCATCAGCATCGTAAGGCGAATCTTCACATAACATGCATATGTGTGATAAGGTCTCATTTAACGATTTCGGTTAACAATGATAAAATCTCTTATATTATTATTTGGGGATGTGCGTAGAGACAAAATAATGGTACAGGAAAAATTTCTTTGAAAAATATTAAAAATTAAATTTTTTATAGGCAAAAACTGATAACTTCTTATCAAATGATAAGAAATTATCGATTTTTTAACAGTAGCATCCGTTCTCTATGAGCAAACTAATGTACCATTTAAAATATTTTAGTCTTTCTTAGGACAATTGTTATTAGCGAGGATGCATTTGGATCCCTCCGATGCATCCGATCCCTCCTTAGTACCAAGATTCTGGGCGGGACTGTATGTACATATGTCAATAGGCTACATGGACACCACTTTCTGCAGCCTATTATGCCTGACCTTTGAATGAAGTTCCGCCTGTGAATAATATCGCTCATGTTTCTCCCCTTCAATATCTTTCTCTCTCTTCGTCTGTCTCGCATCATTTAAAAGCATACTATAATGTTTAGGCGATGAATTACGAAACATCACTCTTTGAATCATATTTTGCTGCAAGCATGCAAAAAAAATTCCATTATCTCGGTGCTACCTTTTATATTGACATTTCCATAGCATTTTTTTCCCATTCGCTTCTGTCACTTGCCCATCGCCAAAGTATCGCACGCCTGGGAGTGTGAAAATAGTTTTGGTCATCGCAATGTTATAACTATTGTTATTGTCTGTTTGTTGAAATAGTTTGTCATGAGAAAATGAAATTCTAACGGAATTCTCGCTATTGCGTTGCGTGTGTGTGTATGTGTGTAAAGTTTTTTCGTGATGCATATACATATCAGCAAAAATTCAGTTAAACTTTGATAACCTTGATCTAAATTAAGGTTTATTGAACAAGTATGTAAAGTGTAATTTATAGGTTTGTAAGCATATAAAAAAATGCTTCAGTGGACAAACGACGCGCCGAACTCTTCCTGCATGAGTTTTCCATCGTTGTTCTTGTCAGCCCCAGAACTGCAATATTGAAATAAAGGACATTGAAAAAGTAACGGAAAAAATATGTAGATGAACAAAAGTGGACATGAAGAATTGCCAGAAGCTATTACAATCGTGGAGATGTTGCAGCTAATCTGGCTTCAGATTTCCACAGTCTTCAATGCCACTTCGCTCACATTCAAGTCACCGCTATGGTCACAGTCGTAAGCTTTCAGATCCTTGAATTCGAAATCCTAAGATTTTTCAAGTTGACGCTTAAAATGATAAAGATTAATTGCGAATATCATGTCCATAAGAAGTGACGCTGATAACATTAGGCATCCGCAACCGAATTACCTCTGCTCCACAACCTTTTAATGTCAAATGTCACATTGTCGTGAACTGGGAGCTGAAATTAATCAAAGTCAGGACTGCAAAAGGAGGATAACACCGAAAAATAATTAATTCAGGTTTGAATTGTCGCGTCTGCCCTTGGGGAAGGCACTCTCATTTCTATTTCGCTGGTCAAGCAATTAGTCTGCGTGAAAATACAGTGAGATTCCGAAGAGAAAAATCTCACATTATGTTTCGGTGATCGCCATCCTTTATTTAGCAGGAAATGCTACAGATGATCATATATATAGCATGAAATAGTAAAAAAGTAAGTAATTCATCAACGCATAATCTTTTGCAAAAATATTACTTGGTACTGAATTTTATTGTATCTTAATTGCATATATTCCGAACATGTTTCCGTGATGTTTCTACACATTCCTTTCATCTGTACAGTTTGCATTATTCATAGACATGAGAGAGACAATAGGCTACGGGAACAAAGCATTTGAAAGTGAAAAGAACTAGTTTTTGATTGAATCTAAAAACCGGCGTGTCGAACAAAAACATATTGAGCAAAATTTGACCTCTGCGTGCACTTTTAGTTTCACCACGTACAATAATTTTACGAGCCATTAAAAAAAGCTCTTTTGTTATCATTACACCATGTTATCTTTCCTCCAGCTGGTCGGCTCTTCTGTCCCCTTTCCCTCTTCATTCCTCTTCTCCGTCATTCTCCTCGACTCTCCCCACTCCTTTCTAGCCGACTCGGTAAGCCATCCAAGTCTTCCAGACAACTGGACCTACATTCCGAGTCTTCGCGAAGTGCACTGGAAAGGCTTGCGGTACCTTATGGAATACGTCTACAGCGAGCCAACTAACACTGGCGCGTTCCTCTGCCCTCAGCCTTCCAGCTACAAGAAAGCAGAGTTTGATCGAGGTTTCTTTCATCTTATTTTTCTTTATTTCTCTTATTGTTAGCTTTATTTAAAAGGAACAAATTTTTGAATGTATTTTAAGCTTTTGAAGTTCTTAAGTTCTTTTCAGCAATCTTCTCGAACGTGACCGACTTCCAGGAAATGCTGAGAGAAGTCTTCCCTGCGAACTCGACCAACGACTGTTTCGTTGGAGTATACAGAACGAAGGACTGTGGCAATGTGTGAACTTCCAGATTTATTTTATTGCATTCTTTTAAGCCATGTAAAATCTTTCTAGCATTGAACAAAATATTATTATTAAACAATTTATTTGTTCAATTCAGTTTGGTCCAAAAGGCCAGCGGTGTCACCTCTGGATGTACAACGGTGACAAGGCATTCGTGAATGAGAGTTTGTGGCTGCCAGAGGAGCAGACGGCCGAGAAGGTAGCCACCACCAGCCAGCAGGGCGTGTTCGAGTGGAAGGCGAGATTCGCGCTCTTCTCCATCAAGAACGGTCGCCTCTACCAGAACAATCCCGTCGATGGATCATTTCGTCGTTCTTGCTGTTCGCGAATTGCCAAAATGTACGCCTTTAATTACAGAAACAAAAAGAAACCAGACGGATAATAGTTTTTAAAAGACAATTTATGTTTATAACATGACTCATACTTGTTGATTTCTCTTTCGTGTGAAAATGTTTCATTTTTGTTTTTAAATTTTATTCATCAAAAATTGTTGCAGCCTGGGAAAGATTGAAGTCGAGAAGAAAGTGAGGAGCGTCTGGAAGAGGCTTCTCTCACGTCCAGTGGTAAGGTCATTAATGGCAAAGGCAGACGAGAGATCCATTTGGATGGATCAAACATGTTTTGTTCGGCAAATTCTGGAAAAGTATTTAAAAATAAAAATCCTACAAACTTATAAATTTTAATTTTATGAAATATTAATGAGATGCACTCAGTTGTTCATCTCATTTGTTCTCACGTTTCCATATTTTGTAAACTGTTGCGAATTGCAGCCGACGTTCACCGTGCTCTTCGCTGTCTCCGGCACGATCCTTTTCACAGCCGTCGCCCTCAGTTTCGTCTTCTTCCACCGGCGATAGATAGACTCGGCGTCCTTTCACTGTCTTTCCATTTACCGATATTTATAGATAAAATTAGTTTAAAATTGATCATTCGGTTGTCAAATTTGTTCTTCTCTTGTATGGCTTCGATATACTATTATCTGATTTGATCATGGAATGCTACAATGCTCGTATTTTTGGAAGACACCTTTTATGAAAAGAGAATGATAAAGTTGATAAGAACAAAAAGCAATCAGTGCCATGTTGTCGACCGAATCGAAGACAACCGTCCAAAGAAGTCTGCGTCTTCCCTCAATGTTCGCGGTGTAGATGTATGTAATCTTCCACTTTCCTGTGTGAAATGCTAGCTTATTCATATTGAGCAGAAAGTGTCCAAAGTACATTACTACTCTTCTTATCTAACATAACAAACTGTCAATGCATGCATAAGAGAATATATTTTCGGGAATAATCCAGGCTCTCGTGAGTATTCTTTCCTCTTCATTAATCAATGTAAAAAAAAACCGGATGCCCTCGGGAGCATTTTTACCTCCTCAACATGCATCAATAAAATAAATAAAATAATTTAGGGTCGCTTTAAATTATTTGGGACGCGTTACATTCTATAGGACGCCTTTCTTTTTTGCCCTACAACGCCTATATATAATTTTATGGTACGCCTAATTTTTTCATAGGACGCCTATGCACTGTAATAATTCGTTGGGACGGCATGAAAATAGCTCCGAATTGTACTATTCTGCACTTTTACCTTCTCTTTTTTACCATTCTTTGTTCTCACATAAAGGACAAGGTCACAATATGCAAAGTATCCTTAAAATCCTTATGCAGATTGGCAGTCATCAGTCATTCTACTTGAGTTTCCGTTCGGTGTTGGCTGTCCATTGGCTGCTCTCTCCGAAATGGTTGCTGCAATCAACGTTGAGCCGGGCGCATCTGCCTTCGCTGCCTCGGGCGGCAAGGCTTCTCATCAGATCGTCTCCATCACCGACGCCCGTCTTGCGTTCAAAGTAATCTTTTCGTTCTTCTTTCACTCCCTCATCCATGTATGGAAGATCTATGTGATCTTTGGAAGAAAAATACCGGGCTTATAAAAAAAATAATTTTTTTTTTAATTCTGTTATTTTTAGGTGAAGTCGTCGAACAACGACCACTATCGCGTGCACCCGGTGTACGGCTTCCTGGAGCCGAAGACCAGCGCCAAGCTGGACATCGTCCGCTCCGCCGGCCCTCCCAAGGAGGACAAGATTGTCGTCCATTGGGCCGAGGTGCCTTCTATTCAATAGAATTTGAAATTGCACGAATGAAATGGTCCCTATTTTCTTCTCTTCCTGTTAGCCTCTATTATTTGCTCTCTTTGCGGAGGGGGAATATTAGAGGTTACCTCTAAAAATTAGTTGTGTTCTGTACTAGGAGTTTCCTTATATGTAGGTGCCTACCGAAGGGGCCGACCCCCAGGCGCCCTTCAAAGCTGGCGCGGAGGCTGGAGAAGTGATCCTCCCGCTCAAGGCGGAGTGATTCCGTTCTTCCCTCCCGTCTCCCTTCCTTTCTCCCTCCACATGGAATAAAACAGCTGCGATGCCCAAGTCTGAAACATTCAAAGGTCGAAAACGATAAGTTTGCAATGGAGAGTTGGCATCATCTTCTCTGCTAATGTCAACATTCGACTGGATGGCTTATTAGGATCTTCCTCGAATTGTGAGAATTTTATTCATCGTTGCATTCGATCACTAAAAAAGCTTCGCATTCATTACCCGTGGTTTTTTTCTCGGGCTCGTTTTATAATATCCTTTGCCAATTCATCGCCCATTTCATACTTACTATTCTCTTCACTCCTTCATTAGAATTCTCACTCCGGCAATGCTGTTTACTATTTGCAATTCTTCACTATTTCCCACTCTTACTCCTAGCTCTCCCTGGCCCTTGTCCTCTACCTCCCCACTCTCGATCCCCCCTCTCTTTCTGTTTCCTCTTTCATCGTTTTGAATATCGCCGTCCTACCAGTCTCCATCTCGAATTCCTCATTGTGTTCTTTACCAAATCTGGAACCAACATATATCTAATAGAGGAGACAGACAGCCAAAGTAATGACGATAGATCATAGTGGTGGAGCGAGAGAGAAAGAAGAAGAGATGAGCAAGGGCCTGGTAAGAAGGGGAAGACGAGGAAGAGAGGGCCATCTATGGCTGCTTCTATTGTGGTCTTTCGAAGAATTGTTTAAAAAAATTTTTTAGTGCTTTTTGTTATATTTTTGTCATCATGCTAATAATTTGTTTCAAATGAGCAAAACGTCCAAAAGATGTGGTCGCTTCCTTTCTTATGAAATGATAAGGAATACCATACACGAGTGAGTCATCCTGTCGTATCCAATGTCCCCCCGGCCACACATCCATTACATGGCGTATAAAGGGCTCCTCTCATCACTTCTGTCTCTCTCTCTCTCTCTCTCTATTGTGTCGCGTGTAGAATGAATGCCTTGAACAACAATCTGCGAACCATGATTTCTCGTTAACATTGTCATGACCCGGCTATCACTATTCCGAATTTATAACTGCTAACTAAATTCTTAAATAATTGCCCATTTCTTATTTACGATCATTTGTATTTTGCCTTTTGTCTAACAATATGATGTGGCGACACTTTTATCTTAGCAGACAGGGCGAAGGATGGGAATGGTAAGGCTGTTAGGGGGCGTGACTTCACTCTGCCTCCTTCTCGCCGTCGCTGGCGGCTCCGTCGTCCTTCTTCTCGGCCTTCTCTCCCTTCTCTTTCTTCTCCTTGTGCGAGGGCGGGGCGGAGGGGACGTTGCTGACCACTGTCAGCTTCGACTGCTTCTCATCCGGAGTCGCAGGCTGCAAATTATTTTTTAAATTCTTTTTAAATCTTTAACCTTGTATGTAATATTTCCTTGGTCCAAATATAGTCTTCTGCTAGTTCATCAAAATACTGTATTTATTTAACCTTGTTCTCTCGCTCCGACCCTCCCTTGGGAGTCGCGGGGGGTGGTGTGGTAGCCGGCTTTTCGCATTTGCAGCATCCGTCTGGAATTTTACAATTCGTTAAACATTATAGCAAAATCGTGTTCATTTTAATTGCAAAGGGTAATTAAGGTACCTTCTTCTCCTTCTTGGATCCGTTGTCGGGAGTCTTGGGCGGGGGCGGGGGTGCGGGTGCGGGAGCTGGAGCCGGGGCCGCGGCAGGCGCGGGGGCTGGAGTCGCGGCCGCGGCCGGAGTCGGAGCTGGAGTCCGGGCCACTTCTTCATGAGGAAGCCCTCCCAGTCGTACGGGAACTCCTGCACAATTTTGCATTATATAATTTTGTTTATCAATTAATGTAATAAAAATATATAAATAACTTACCGGGACGTTCAGCTTGCGCAGCGTCTTCTTCATGGTCGTGTAAATGAGCTGGTAGTCGGGCTCGTCGAAGAATCCGCCCTGAAATTGTTCGATCCTTTTAATTATTAAAATTTCAAAGAAAAAATGGAAAAGAAAAAAACCTTCTCAATGATGCGGAAGACCTCGACGTACTCGGTCGGGCAGCCGCCGAACACCTGCTTGAGCACGAAGGGGTCCGTACGCGCCCGCCCCTTCATCGCGCCCACTTCTTTCATATCCTGCAACCACTCTCAATTATTATGGATTCTCAACTTTCAAATGATAATTATTAAGAAATACATCTAGTTATTTCACTCTTTTTTTCTAATTGAGGAAAGAAGCGGAAGAAGAACCTGAAGGTTCCTCCAAGGCAGATTGCCTCGCGTAAGCTCGGCGATCATGTAGAGCCAGCTCTCGCAGTCGTCGAAGCGGCCCTGGTCTCGGTTCTGGTGGCACGCGAGAGGCGCGTACTTCACTGTCCCCCTCAACATTTTCTAGCTCACCATCAGCTTTGTTACCGTAGCTTTTGCTTCTTTTCATTCCTAATTATTTTTCGGTCAAAGTTTCTTAATTATTTTTCTTAATTAGTTTCAAGTTGTCTCACCGGAATCCCGCGTTGTCGCGCGGTTTCCGAAGCGTCTTTCCGTCGTTCGCGACGAACTTGCGCGCCATCCCAAAGTCCAAAACGTACACCTGAGAAGATCGCTGTAACCTATTGAATACAGTCGTATATTGTCCTGTACCTTCCGCAGCTCATTCACTGCCGCCCGCCCAATCGTGAAGTTCGCCGGCTTCACGTCGCGGTGGAGGTAGCCGATGCCATGGAGATCCTGCGCAGAGAATGCTATTTATAAACAATTATTTCAATATTAAAGTCAGTTATTTAGCAGTCGGGCGTGGCAACTAGAATGAAAGGGAGTGGGCGTGGCCAAGATGACGAGTGGGCGGAGCCAAGGAAGGCAATGGGCGTTGCCAGAATGACGAGTAGCAAGGGTAGGCTACCTCAAGTGCCTCGAGGCACTGGCATCCGATGGAGACAGCGGTGCCGAAGCTGAACTTCTTCTTGGGCGCCATGGCCTTGAGGTTGTCGAGCGAGATGCCCACGAAGGTCATCACCACGTAGTTGAAGTTCAGCATCTGGCCCTCAAAAAGAAAAAAATTAGTTCCATGAAGAAACTTTTAGTTTCAGTTTTATGCATTTTTTTCAGCGATTAATTATGTTGATTAAATAATTTTTTTGACAGAAACATAGAAAACATCATGTTCGACTAGGAATCTGTTTCCAGCAGCTCTTCTCAGTTCTTTTCAGCAGTTATTTTCAGCAGCTCATCTGCCAGTATTCCGGTTGCAAAGAACCTTTCCGTAGATCTTGCAGAAGTGGCGTCCGCCAGCATTGGCCAGCTCGGTCAGCACGTGCACTTCCATCTTCAGCAGCTGCACTTTCTCCTCCTTCCCTTCCACCTCAAATTAATCACATTTCTTTCACGTTTTTCGTCCATTCCCATTCGCCGTCTCCCTCAACCCCTTTCCATTCTCCCCCCCCCCTCAGCCTCCTTCAATAATCATTTCATCCCTTTATCACTTCCACTCATTGTCAGCTTTCCTCTCTTTCCCTTTCCCTTCTTCCTTTCCCTGCCCTCTTCCACCCTTTCTCTTCTTCCTTTCCCTGCCCTCTTCCACCCTTTCTCTTCTTCCTTTCCCTGCCCTCTTCCACCCTTTCTCTTCTTCCTTTCCCTGCCCTCTTCCACCCTTTCTCTTCTTCCTTTCCCTGCCCTCTTCCACCCTTTCTCTTCTTCCTTTCCCTGCCCTCTTCCACCCTTTCTCTTCTTCCTTTCCTTGCCCTCTTCCACCCTTTCTCTTCTTCCTTTCCGTGCCCTCTTCCACCCTTTCTCTTCTTCCTTTCCCTGCCCTCTTCCACCCTTTCTCTTCTTCCTTTCCCTGCCCTCTTCCACCCTTTCTCTTCTTCCTTTCCCTGCCCTCTTCTACCCTTTCTCTTCTTCCTTTCCCTGCCCTCTTCCACCCTTTCTCTTCTTCCTTTCCCTGCCCTCTTCCACCCCTTCTCTTCTTCCTTTCCCTGCCCTCTTCCACCCTTTCTCTTCTTCCTTTCCATGCCCTCTTCCACCCTTTCTCTTCTTCCTTTCCCTGCCCTCTTCCACCTTTTCTCTTCTTCCTTTCCCTGCCCTCTTCCACCCTTTCTCTTCTTCCTTTCCCTGCCCTCTTCCACCCTTTCTCTTCTTCCTTTCCATGCCCTCTTCCACCCTTTCTCTTCTTCCTTTCCCTGCCCTCTTCCACCTTTTCTCTTCTTCCTTTCCCTGCCCTCTTCCACCCTTTCTCTTCTTCCTTTCCCTGCCCTCTTCCACCTTGAGCGCGTAGAGATTGTCCTCTCCGTCTCCACACTTGTACACAGCGCCAAAGGCGCCCTCTCCTAGCTTCTTCTCGATTCGCCACTTTCCTCCGACCATGAAGTTCGGATCGAGCTGGATCAACTCGCCCATGGCTGCTTCCAGGCGAAACTCTGCAATCAATTCGAGGTCACAAACAGAATATTCTCGACTTAAAATCTAGAGAAATCAGATTATCAATTTTTTTATACATAATTATATAATTTTCAAAGTTTAAACGGAGTCAACAATAGTTGAAGACATCAGAAATTTAGTAGGGAGAAGGAATAGGGTTTAAAACATGGGACGGAGAAAATGGGGAAGTTGAAACGAACCAAACGATGAAAAATAGGAGCGGCTCAATTCGCCCGCCCTCCTTCTACAGAAAACGGAAGTGGAAATGAGGATGACAAGCCGATTTCCAACTCGTTGACTGCTTAATTAATATAATGAGATGCACTCAGTTGTTCATCTCATTTGTTCTCACGTTCTCTTCCACATTGGACGTAAGTTCGAGAGAATAGAGAGTTCACAGCTCAAGTTCTCACGTTCAACCGCCCTTGGAATGCGAATTCGAATTTACTTGCAATCACCTTGCCTCGGCAGTACTTGAAATTGCCGATACCAATGACGATGTAAACATAAACAGGTCAAATATTTCGGGAAACAGTTCTCCAAAATAAAATAAAAGGGCCATTGGATATTTAAAGGATCGCTTCGGCAAACGTGCGTGTAAATCAAAAGAAATTTCCCCCTTCCGTTTTTTCTATGTACATACATATCACTTCGTCCCAGGATCAGTCTGTGTCACAGAGTTTCTTCCATTCCTTTTGTCACACTGTTTTAAATAGAAATAGTGAGAAAGAGAGAGAGAGAGAGAGAGAGAGAGAGAGACCTCATCCACACCGAAGGAACTCTCGACAGGCGCCCCCCCCCCCCCATACCGATTCTTATTCTAGACTTTCGCCTTCAATTCTTTCTTCATCTCGATCCCTCCTATTCAATTGGAATAATACCGATCTGACAAGAGCCACGCAAATCGTTATTCTAGCTTGATTTATAAAAACCACGTGTTATTTATCGTTTCCCATTTGGACAGATAAACTACATATAATAGTTGTTTTAATAATAACGACGTTCAAAAAATACAAATTGCAGAAACATAAAAAAATAACTCATAAGCCTCCAACCACGTTCGGGGCAGTTCAATGATGTATCCGTAAAATAAAGCGAGAGAGAAAGTCTAATTATTAATTGTAAGGCATAAAGCAACAAGAAAACACGTCACCAAAGCACCACATTATTATGAAATCTAAAACAGATAAAGCTTCATAATGTTAGATCACTTTAAAGAATGCCGAATGAAAGAGATAAGGCAAGTTCAACAGAATAAAGCAACGAATGTTGGGAACCCAAACGAAAGCAGCATGAAACAAGTCAGGAAAATCTGTTGGAAAAAGCATTTCAAAGTGGATTATGGTTAAAATATCTAAAAATGAAGGTAATAAAGCATATCTATATAATAAAAATGACCATATATGAAGTTGATCTATGTAAAAATGACAAAAATGGACGCAGTGCAACCTATTCCTTCCGCACTTGTCCCACTTCCTATTCTATGACTTTGGTAGCCCATGCGAGTGGAACCCAGGTGGGAGAGGACTCGAGGAGGTCAATGAGGCGCAGCAGCTTGGAGACCGTTTCATTGACATGAGCATTGACTACTTGAGCATCTGCGACTGCGCCGTAGGTCCTTTCGAGTTTGGCGTCGTCTGCGAGAATCGAGTCCACGGCCGCGGCCGTGAAATGGCAGGACTGGGCTGAGGCGGTCGACGTGCTGGCGCCCGCTTGTGCTAGCAGCTCACCCCGGTAATGCTCACGCGTTTCCTGAGAAAAGAGGGGGGGCATTTAAAAGCATGGGGAAAATTTCATCTCTCATTAGCTCTGAAGTAAGACAGAGAATTCAAATCCAAAACAAGTGGAATGATAATGAATTAGAGAAGAAATGCCAACCAGAAACTCCTTCTTCTGAGGTGGCCGGATGAAAATGATGATTGGAGCGAAGCAATGACTCCGAAGCGCGCGGAAGGCAAGAGGATGAGGGGTGAGCAGAGGAGTGCCCTCAAGGATTAGGGATACGGAAAGAATGATCGTAAGACAGGAGATTGATCAGAGACAGAGAGAGAGAACGAGAGAGAGAGAGAGAAAGAGAGAGAGAGAGAGAAGGAAGATGACAACACAAATAGTTATGAACTAGGCTTCCCGCATCTGTTCATGTCCTTCCTTCCACAATCGGCTCACATTCTTGCCTGCTTCAGTGATCGACTCGAGCGCCGTTCCGTAGAGATTGCCGCGAAATTCGCCAAATTCCGCGAGTTCGCCCATCTAAAAATAAATTACATGCAATAAAAAACACCTTTACAAAAATTAATTTTTTTACATTTTTTAAACAAACTTTTGACTGCATACCTGTATAAGCTTCTCCATCTCTTGCTTCGTGACAAAGTGGTATTCTCGGCCTGATTGCTCGCCTAATCTATAAAGTAACTCTGTTGAATGGTGAGCGTTATGGCATAAAATATTAATTGAAAAACAAATAAATACATAAATAAATAAACAAACAAAATAAATGAACAAATAGCCAACCTGGCAGCTCTGCTAGTATGCGGGACGGGCGTGGAGAAGCGAGTGGGGGCAGCAGCAAGCAGCCGCCTCTTCAGCTCGTTCTTGCCCACCCTGAACGCGCCGAGCAGGATGATCGGTCGCACTCTCTGCTGCTGTTTCCTGGTTGGACGGGTGGGAGTGGCCGAGGAGGAGGTGGACGAGGAGGGCGAGGGGGCGGAGAACGAGCTCGGCTTCAGGCAGCACACTGCTTCGTAGCACGCCAGGGGGTACTCGTCCGACTGTCAAATTAGGACCTTTTATTACTATCAATTAATTAAGTAATTCATTTACAAGTAAAAGCATCAAAGATTCACTATAATTTCGACGAGAAAATATTTTTTTATGAAGAATTTCGAAATAAAATGATAAATGAAACCTGCCGACTGCGAAATTTGGCCCCATTTATCATTATTAATTAGTTAATTGACATTTATCGACATAAAAGATTCATTATAGTTTGACAAATATGACAATAAACGTTTGCACAACATTTGAAGAAGAAGAAACCTGATATTGAATATCAGTATTTCTTTTAATATCGATTCTAACCTCATTACTCGATCTGGATCGAAGAGTTCCACGACTTCCTTGCTTCTTTCCTTCGGTTCTCCTGAACATTTGGAGGGCTTCCGAAGGCACGAGGCCGACTCCAGAGGCTGTCGAGGAGTCTGAACGTAAACAATGTATTCTGAGATATCAACAATAATACTACATGATGTGATAAAGTAATTAGAAATTCCAATTAAAAATAATCAATTATATAAACGAACAACTCTTTTCAAGTCAATTTCTTGAGAATCAGTCAATAACTGACCACTACAGTTGCTCGGCTCAACAGCTCTAATCCCCGCTAACGCACCGTGTCCTAGTCTCCGCGCCTAAAATTACCATTATTGGAAGCAAGATTTAGTTTACTTTTCGCCCAAGAAAGGAAGGAAAATAAAAACAATTGCTCTCAAATTACTTGCTAGTAAAATGGAAAATAAACATCGGCATAAAATGTATTTTTAAAATCACAAAAGCCAAACGATACGAACGGGCTTGGCGGGAAGATGGTGTTGAAATTGAATTAACGCGTAAACTAAAATGGATAAATCCGTAGAATCTCTCGGACCTGCCACCAGTGTTCATCCGTGCACACAAGGAGCTCGAGAATGTCTCCACGGCGGAAGGAGAGGGCTGCTTCGGGACAGGGATTCATCTCATCCGATGGGCCATCGTAATCGAACTGAAAGACAGATAAGCTTTACTCTCTTTATATCTTTTTATTTAAAGATACCGATGATTTGTTTAGCAAAAAATATAGTATGTATATATTTAAAGGAGCCAACAATCTTTCAAAGCCTACCAACGCTCGGAGATGGACTTGTGAGTATGCGGAAGAAGAGGGTGCAGGAAGTGCAGGTGTTAGCTTCATTGTTACCTTGCCGACATCTACCTAGAAAGCAACGTCACTTTCGTCATCGTTCAAAAATATTGAAGCAATTTCAAATTACAAAAAAAGGGCAAAGGAACAGAAAATATAAGACACTTCTCGGATCGAATGTCAATAATAAGAAGAAGAAAAATCAGTATGACTCATAAATAGTTAAAATATATATCTTTAAAATTTTTTTAAAAATAATTGTTTAATCGATTAACTAACTTCATTTAAAAGTCCCGCTACCCGAGTTACGTCGAGGCCATTAACAGGATTGCCATTGACCTGTGGAGAAGTACATGGTAAAGGATTCGTTAATGCTCTGTTCATTTAATCAGCTTAAGTTCCATATTAAACAATTTTCGTAACACACAATTGATAAATGCATTCTTCAGATAAGGGATAATACCGTAGTCTCTGACCTCTAACAACCGGTCTCCCTCGTGGATGTGCCCGCTTCGCTCGGCCACTCCGCCAGCAAGCACCCGCGCGATCACTATGCGACCCTGGCACAAATCAAATTACTATTCTATTTTTTAACATAACATTTTCTTTTTAAAAGGCAATCAATAGTGCAGAGACAATAATTTTAGTACCCTCTTTGAGAGAGAGAGAGAGCTCTCGTTTTTTTTTCAAGATCAAAACAGTGAAAATAGTTATTTAAAAAAAACTGACCTTATCATCCTTCTTAATCGTTGCTCCCACGGGCTCGGCTGCTCTCTTCTCCAAGTGTACAATTGTCACGGCAACTCCTTCATCGTCGTCTACCTAAACTGTTCTTTTTTAGTAAGCATAAACTTTAGAAAACCATCCTTAATACTACAGTATCTTTGATTAGATACGGTAAGAGCTAGCCTCGTATGGAACGGATGGAAGATCGGGAGAGAAGCGGCCATTCGCCACTTCGGCCGTGGCTGCGATCACACTCTGTGAAGGAGAACTCTTACCACCGACTACGGTAAGATTAAGAAAGATTAAGAAAGAAATTTTTTAGCTCTGTTTAGGGAAACTAGGGAAATGCCCTTAAATCGATATATCCACAATGCTGGACCGCGCACCTTGACATGAGGTCGAGAGAGAAGGCGAACGAGTTGTTGGACTGCGGCCGAGACACGGCCCGAGCCTTCCCAGTCAGAGATGAAACCGTCGCACGCTGTCACAGCGTTGCGCTCCCTGATAAGCAACTTTATTTCGTGATGTAATTCATAAATAATAGAGCGACACAATACGCATTTTCAATCTATTATATGTTTCGGATAAGAGTGAAAGAACTAGTAATTAAAAAGCTGAAACACAAGAGAGAAGCAAAAAAACAACGAACTCTCCACTTCGATTGGCCTCTTTGATGAGGAAGAAGAGCTGTCTTAGCTGCTGCTCTCTCTCCGACTCTGGCAACGTCTTCACCGAGCACGAGTGCTGCTCTGCCGTGCACTCAACGATTGCGGAGAATGCCTTCAAAGGCTACTCTTTTTCTTCTTGAAGAATTGAATACCAATCAATAAACAACTTGATAACTGCTATAACGGCTAACTAAAACTACAATATTACGACAAGGACACTCTCATTGTGTTTCTTGCAGTGATCACTTGTTCATCTCCAGATTCATTTTTTATAACATGAAAAAAAGGTTTGTTTGCACCCAGAAAGTAAGCAATCGGGATGTAATCTGAATCTATGAGCTCACAAAAAGTTGCGCCTGGAACACACTTGGCGCATATGCCTATCGGATTACCAAGTTCTTGCTTGCGTTCTTCGCGTTGTTCAGGCTACACGACGACAAGAGAGGAATGGTTTCTCTGAAGCTCTTAAAATCTGACCTGGGTGAATTGTTCGAGGGACCAATCGAGCTGCGCCATTAAACGGAAAGCGCCGGCAGAGCAGAGAGGCGAGAGAAGGCTCTTAAGTGCCTAATGTTCACTGCAAAAAGTGGAAGAGGAAAGCGAGCTCACAAAAAGCACTGTCAGGAATGCGATTTGAGATCAAGCTGCAGATACGCGGAAAGAAGTGGTGGTTTAACAGATAAACAGCGAGTAATCAGTGAAATAAATGCTAGAAATTACACACGACATTAATCACAGTGAAATTGCGTTGGTCCTGTGTTCAGCAAAAGAAATTTCGGTGCGCCAGACTTGTATCCAAGCGAGATTAGCTAAAACTACTTCCCGGTCTGTCGAACCAGTTTGGTGTCCTTCACAAACCACAGTTGGTTTCGACTGCAACGCGCTGTGCATGCAACGCGTTCATGGCTTTTCGGCGGCTGTGGAATTTTTTTGCAAACCGAGGTTGCAATTCTCATCCTTTTATCTTGCGTGGTATGGACGTTCTTGTCTGTAATGTCGTTTAAATGCTGCAGGTTGAAAGGTGTAAACCGTTTCACGGTCAATTCCATACTTTCAGCCAGCGAAAACGTCATGAATTCCAACGAAGACTTTCGTCTTTCGCCCCGTAAAAGTGGCCGAACTCCGAAGAAGCGACGATTGAGTGCGTCGCCGCCTCGTTCACATGCTAAGGTATTGCTTGCTTGTATTGCTTGCTGGAAGGGTTGTCGGGTCCATCGGGCACTTACTGCATTCCTTCTTAGTTTGATTTTTTTCTTTTCTTTTTTCTCTTTATTATTTTACTCAGTATTTAGCGTTCGGCCGTATAGATTTATAGATTTACATATTATGATTACTATTATTAATTGTTTACCACGTGTATTACTTGTGATAGCGTAATAAATTCATTCATTCTTCTTCCTTTCCCAAATGCTCTGTCATTTTTCATGAGTACTTGTTTTCCTTGTTCTAAAAGTGTGGCCTTGTTAAAGTGTTCTTTGAAGAGATCCGCCCAGCCTGCTCCATTCTCTCAGCCGGTGGAAAGTGGCCGATCAAATGAGCCGGACGACAGTCAGCTCCCATGTCAAATCCTCGACAATGAGGAGCGAGCATCGCCGGATGTTAGCTTGTGGTTTTGAGATAATTCAGTAATTTGTGCTTTAAGGCAAGTTGTGCTTTTCGAGGGCTTTTACCCAGATCTAAGTCCTTTTCTATGGCAAAATCAATCTACTATACTGAGAATTTGGATGTCTGTTTAGGGCGAGATTGTGCTTCCTGTTAGAGCGCGTGATTTTCTTTCTGCGCCACTGAAGACGGAAGCCACCGCGGAGGAGGAAGTCGTAGTCAGTTTTTGAACTATAAAATACTCTTCAAATTTATGCTTTGAAACATGTTTATATTTAAAATTGCACTTGGTCTGGAATATACAGAATCCTTCGCCATCATTAATCGTTTTATTAAATGAGTGAAAATTATGTCCAAAAAGAAAATTCATGGATTCATTTATGATACTCAAAAGTTCAACATATAACTATAGTAAGGCTGATTAAACGATGACGTAATTAGTTAATTGGTCCTTTTCGAACTAGGCTCTCATAGGCCTGAAATGGATTAAATAGTTGCGTCTAAATTGCGATTTTATTTTTAATGAATTGTTTCTCTCATGTTTTCTTTTTCCGAATTCATCTGTGACGGTCTCTTGCAGCGATGTGTTGTTTACAGAGTTACCGTATTTCGGTAACTCTGTAAACACAAATGTTTGCAAGTGAAAAAATATATAGCTCAATGAATTTAAATGATTTTGTTTTTTTATCCTTTTCAAAAGTATGATTATTTAGCATTAATAAGAAGTAATAGCACAACTCAGGTGGACGTGACGAGTAGCGAGAGTGCGCCAGTGCTAGATGCAGAGGGATTCGAACACGTCTACTCTTCCCTCCCTCCTGACATATCCATCGAACAGATTGTTCGTGTCACTCGATCGAATGTCGGCGGCGAAAGACTCAGGGTTTCTTTTTATTATTATTATAATAATTATTATTCTTACTTTCTTTTTATATCTTATCAAACATTGAGTTAAGTTAAAGCAACCTTTTAATTTGCGAGATGCTTAGGGCTCATCATGGTTATTATTATTATTATTATTATTATTATTATATTCCTTCTTTCTTTTTTACATCGTATATTGTTTTATTTTTGAAATAATATAGACTTTTTACACTTTCTCTTTTATTTTTATGCCAACTTTCAAGGTATCACGAACGGAATCGGGTGCGCTCAAGATAGTCAGCTTGACTGCACTGGAAGCCATGTCTGATTCTGACACCGTACGATTTTGCAGTTTTATTGCATTACTAGAAATGCTGTTTAAGGACCTTAAAGGTTGCCGTAATCATCAATAAATGATGCAATTCGCTAGAAGTAGACAGTAAAGTAATGTAGATTTTAAGCTCCGTGGACAGCCTCTTTAATGTTTTTATATCGTGTTCTAAACTGCCTTGGTAATGCTTTACGTTGTGATTTTTTCTGTTGAATCGAAAGGAACTATTTTCCTGACAGAAAAAGAGCAGATTATTATAAGATATTTTATAGAATCTTCAAAAGATTGGAGTAGCTAGTTTAATGTTTATGATTAAATTAAAGAGTTAGATTAGGAGAAGATTCTCTTGTAGAACTTCCACATCGCATGCGAGGCGAATTGCGTGGTGTGCAGCCGAGTGATCGTGCCTGGTGAGATGTTCCTCAACTTTCCGGATGATCTGGATCGCCGGCGGATATGGGGAAGTCTCCTGGGATTCAAGTATCAGGTAGAGGAGCTCATGTTTCTGTACTCGCGCATCCCCCATCCCCAAATATTTAAAAGAATTTTGCCTACACATCTCATTCTTTTACTTATCGTCAATTCCTTGCTCGTTGAATCCGGAACAATCTCTGAATTTATCCGAAAACTGCGAGAAAAATCCTATTTTCTTTAGGAACTAGCTACGGTAGCTTTCATTTGATTATTCCTCATGGAAAAGACCTGCTTAATTGTACAATGGGCTTCCAACTTATTTGTATTTCATTTGCAGGAGCTTCTACGTGCTGGATCATCGGGTCATGTCAGCAATGTGCTTTAAACAAGCTAATTTGTTTTCAAACGAATCTGTGAAGACGTTTTCATGACGAAATGACATGAAATTGCGTGTTTATTTGGATTTTAGATGAGAATTTTATTTTGTAAAAGTGAAAAAAAAACTAACTTTTTTTTTTCGTAGTAATCACTTACTTTTTCTGCAACAGTTTCCCATGCCTCCAGGACTACTCGCGAGCTCGCGCGAGAATGGTCACGATTGGCTCGTTGTGCACCGACCACTTTGCAGAGGAGTGCTTCCGCATGTACAACTTCAACAAGGCTGCCATCGAAGCGCTTGGCGTGCCCAAGAATCTCTCGCCAAACAAGAGTCCAGTCAAGAGGTTTCTCGTCAATCTTTTCTTGAACTCTCCTCAGACGTTACTATAATAGTTTGTGCTCGTATATAATATCAATTCATATCCTCAGGATTCTTATTGATATTACTCGTGTAAAATAGAGAATGAGAATGGATAATTATGGCCAATATTATTTAAGAAACTATCAAGGAATAAATGTAAGTGACCAGAATGAAAGACGTGCTGTTCTCAGGAGGCCCTGGTCGTGCACAGCGTGTTCCTTCACTTCGTACTCTGTTTACGAGACCCAGCAGCACATCCTCGAGAAGCATCTCTACATGGTTCAGGCTGGCCTTGTAAGTATTTGTACATTTCTTTAGTCATTTAAGACGAAAGTCACGGCCCAGAGAAGAATAAAGAAAAGATAAACGCATGCTGCAGGAAATCCCCGAAGGTGGCTTCTCGTGTCCGTTCTGCCGGAAGTGCACGTATGGATACAAGACGGTATCAGGCTTCAAGAGACACATGCAAGCAGAGCCACTCCATCATTGCCATCTCAGGTACAGTAATGTACAGTAATATGTGCGTGGCCATTGCCGCCTCGAAGACAGCCACATGTACATTAAAACATTATGAAGAGGGTTTAAAACAGGATTTTTAAGAATGAAAATAAAATTCTTCCACGCATTGCTTCGGTGGTTCGCATTGTTTATTTATAGCAACTTCATGCACGCATTGCAACTTTTTGGCGTCTGCTAATGTATTTTAATATAAATGAGTTGGTCTTTTTCTCATAAGACTAGACTGTGATTATGTAAATAAGATATAGAATAAGATATAAGATATAAAAAGACCGGAATAAATTAGATTTTGTCTTACAAATTGAGAGAATGACATTTCAGAAGAATCCACGAAGTCGCACGTGAAATGTGCCGCGCGGCGCAGCTCGAGCCGGTTGCTGATTGGAGGAGCTGGACAGATGTCAGTGTATTATTATTATAGAAAATAACATAAACAAGTGTATAAATAAGCAAAATATAGTAGAAATATGTAATGACAAATATATTATGGCTAAAAAGCAAATTAGTGAGGCTTTCCATAAAAGTAGTGGGTTTTTTTTGCTAAAATTATCTTTTATAAAATATTTCGAGAAACATTAAGGAGAAAGTGTCGATGGCTTACTACGGCTTCGTTCCCTCGCACGTTCAGCGCCGCTCTGCAGCTGCAACAGCCAAGAGAAAGGCAACCAGCCGGCCAGTCACCGCCCACTCTTCACCCGCCAAGGTTGCCGTAGGTTAGGAACAGCTCTTTGCTCCTTCCTCAACTCTTTCGCCATAAGTTAGAGATAGAATGGAACTCTAGATTTGAAACCCACCCTCCATGGACCTCGTCAAATCTATAACCCACCACGTTTTTTTGTGGAAAATCATTCTAACATAAGCTTGCTATTCTAGCTACCACACTTTGATATCCGGGCACTCTCCACGATCCCACCGTAGATGGTTGGACTCTAAACAGTGCTCTTATTCCCTAGGTTTAGCAGTGCTCTCTTCATTGCTTGTTTGAGTAGAGGTTTACATTTTACTGGTAACGAGTGAATCCTGAGCCTCCATACTCATATTCTCTTCATTCTGTACCTTTTCTCTCCTCTATCTCTCTCTTTCTCTCGCTGTCTGTCTCTCTCTCTCTTCACCCAAATTGAGTTGTTTACTTACTTAATCACTTCGTTTTGTTCGCGCCCGTTCCGTGGTGACTCCATCGACTATGTCTCCAATGAAGTTGCTGGAGCAGAGTGTTGCCGAGGAAGTGGACGAGAAGGGAGAGAAGAGGGCAGGGAAAGACAGCAAGCACGAGGAGAAAGAAGGAGCAGCTGCGCAGGAAGTCGTGGTTAGAGAGGGCTTACTTTCTATATTCAACTTGAAAACGAATGTGTAGTTCACGACAAAAGTATATTTATTTTATGGATTTAAAAAGACATTGCTAATAATTGTTGCCAATATTGGGAAATTTCATTGATGACAATCCATTATGAGGGTCAATTTCCCTGATCGTTATGCTTCTCTTCTTCTCTGCATTCGACCAAGAATGATTGCTTAGCTGACCAGATGGAAACCCATTCTTTTCTATTCTCTAGCATGAAGGCGTAGTGGATGAAGCGGACGAAATGGATGAATCGGTTACGGTGAACCTTTCCGAGATCTTGGATGAAGTCGTTGCTGCAAGTAAGCAGTTTTTTAAAGTGATTAATTTAAAAAGTAAAACGAAATCACCTACGGAATTTAACGAATTTTGAAAGTTTTTTCGCCTTTGTTGAGAATATTACACGTTGAAGAATCTTACAGCGCCAAACAAAAATATTCTCAAATGTTTGATAAAAAGATGACTCCTGAAAATAGCTTTAATGTTTTTTTTTTACAGATGATGACATAATGGATGAACTGGCAGAGGCAGAAGAACGCCGCAAATTGGCAGAAATGTCCGATGAGAAAGGTCAGGGAGGAGGCGTAGAGTTTTATCTTTCTAAAGTGTTTTATGATCTCCGTATTGTTTTAAGAAATTCTAACAAAGTGAAACGCAGCAAAAAAAGGTTTGTGCAAATGTTCTGTATTATTTAGAAAATTGCAGGTTCTGTTACTTTGGAAAAATCTGAATTCGATTTCAGGGGCAGTCAAAAGTGGTGCACTCGAGGAAAGCGGGAAAGATTCCGGAAGCGCGGCTTCTTCCTCTGCCACTACCGTAATCCGAGTGAGAGAAGCGGGAGGAGGAGGTCCCACCACGACCGGAGGAGGAGGGGGAGGCGTGCCGTCGCCATCCACCAGGGCAAGGGCACTCGCTGCGCACACCGAACCACTCGACCCCATCCACTTTCAACGCTTCTTCACTGCTCCCATCGAGATGAGAGCGACCAGAAGACAGGTTTTTTTGCTATATTATAAATCAATATTTTTTAAGTATCCTTTTGTTTCATTACAAATCGAAATTGTGTAGGTAACCTTTTGATGAATTATAAATCTAAATTGCATAATTATCCTTGATTGATCTCACCGTTATCACGGATATCCATCTACATTTTCAGCTGGAAGCAGCAGAAGCACGAAAGCGCCTCTTTGGAGATTCATTGTGCGAGGACGAGTTTATGAGCAGGTATCACAACGGAATTATTCCGTTTCAACTCTAGAATTGACGGGTTTTTTTTTCTTTTTAATAAAGAAAGATAATTTATGAGTAGGCATTGAAAACTCTCTTCGAATGACGCAATAGCTGGAGTCACCGGACACTTAGAAATAAAGTAAATGATTTCATATTGAATTTACTTTCAACTACTAGAAAAACCGAGGTTCCTATTAAGATTCCCTGACAATGAAGACCAGTCACTGGGACGCGAGTTCATGCGTCGTGTGAAGGTGAGTGAGTTCTTCTTTTTACTCTTGTCGCCTCATGGCAAACATGAAGGTCACTTGCAGTAAAACTTACTAACTCGCAGTTCTGATGGGAATTATTATGAGTACAAATTCAGAATGGTACAAGTGATTAGAAAGCGTGTTCAGAGCGATATAAGTTATTGTAATTAAAAATGTACAAATTCAGAATGATCGTCCTGCAATTCGTCGCGTCCCTCTGATTGGTTCTTCGACTCGACTGCTACCCGCCAACAAGAACAAGGTTGCCATTCTCAGAACCAAGAGCTCTACTTCTTAGGGGTCATGCACCCCCCCCCCTCTTTCTTCCTCCCCTCCTCTTCTTCTCCTACCTTTCCTTCCTCTTTTCTCCCCCTCTCATTCCCACCCCTCGGATCCCTCTTGTTTAGCTTCTTCCCACCCCCCCCCCCACATCGTATCAGCTTCTGCTTTAACTTAACCCGTTTATCGCCTCGTCCGTGCTGGAGTAAATTTACCTCTGTTTGCAGTTGGTCTTCTCTTGTTATTTCGTCTTTTCACTCCCTGTTAGATGGCTGTAGTAAGAGTAGCAGATATAAGCATAGGTACATACTTAATTCGTGCCCGCTAGCTTCGTTTCTTTGTTGGATTTCACTGGTTCTGTGTGCCCTAACTCTGTCAAGTCTCTAACTTTCGCGTTCGTAATTGTCAGGGCTTCTTCCGGGGTGTTGTTTCTTTCTTTTTTAAAATATTATTATCGTGGTTTTGCTAACGATAAGGCAAAACCAAGGCTCAATGTCTCATTTCTTCTGTGCAGAATACCAATTTTTTCGGTTCTTTATGGTGTGAAGTCTGTGAATGTGTTTTGAGAGTGTGGATTAGTCCTTTTCCACATGAATCCGCTGTGTAAGTTGATTAGATCCGAGGATTCCTTAGTGTCCTCCTTTTTTTCTGATTTGTGGCTTTGATTTCAGGTACCAAGCCCGATGGATGACCCCCATTTCCTTTATTCTAATTTTCATTTCAACAACCCAGGATTTGATTGTCATCTTCCCCCATGTCCTTTCTTGTGTTTTTGACCTCGTTTCATCGAGTCCTGAACCTCAATCAAACTTTCCTGTTTGAAAAAACCCCTCTCCCCTTTCATCTGTTTGTTTCCATTCTATACGTTGGCTTTTGCTCGTCGTTGTTTTAGTTGTGCTAATGGTAAGTAATAAAATGTTGCGAAGATGGTAGGTGTTGGCTGTATTTTTTTTACAACAGCTTACAAGAGAATAATGACAGTGGACCGGTATAGTTAGGAGAAGACCGAAAATCACCGAGAGTGGCAGTCCTTGTCAAACTCAATAATCAACAATAACGAGATAACATAATCAATGCTTGATCTCAAAGCAAAAAAATTTGTAAGATAGCAGGAAGGTTTCTTCCAATCCCTAACATGGGGCGCCCAAAGTCCGAGGAAGGATGAGTGAGGGAGTGTTTTTTTTCGTTATTTATTCGTATAAATCATGCTAAAAAGTAGCTAATACGTTTTAGACCGAAAATTTGGCTAGGCAGGCTTTTAAGGTATGGTCTCTTCCGAGTTCAAGAAGATTTGGTAGGACGATAATTTCTCATGGAATAGTAAAGTAACTTGACGAAAATTGACTGAGTATCAAGCGAAGGTTAAATGTAAGCTAAATGAGCTATGTGTACAGCTTGATGAGCTCCTCGCCAACAGCGGCTGGTGTGAGAATGCCGAGATCAGTGAAGAGGAGAGTGATGAGCGAGGGGGGAGTGTAGTCGACTTCGGGATGCTGGCTCGCCAGGTCCTTCCCCGACCGGACCGAACTACGGTACTTGAACTCTTCCGGGATGTCGGCCTGAAAGGAGGGCCGCTTTTTGCTGGGGTAAAAATTTGCATACCTAAATTAGTTGAAAAAATAAATAATTTATATATACTAGATAATTTGGAAGAATGCACACTCCAAATATAAAGTATGCGATAAATAAAATAAACCAGCGCATCTTTAGAGAGAGGGAGAGTGAGAGTGAGGGGGAGAGGGAGACAGAGAGAGAGAGAGAGAGAGAGAGAGAGAGAGAGATAGAAAAGAGACCTGATTAAGTGGATACTCCTTGACAAACTTGATGCTCTCCGCCATGACGTAGACCGGCTTGTTCATCATCTTCGCGCACAACGCTATGCTCAGGGTGCCGATCTGAGCAAGTTAGCAGGACTAGAAAGAAAATCACAGAAAAAAATGGCGAATCTGAGAATAAAATTAGTTATCGCTGATTACCAATAAGCAAGGATAGAAATCAGCTCTGATTGTAATGCAGATTTTGAGGGAAGTAGACCAGAAAAAACAGCTTCAAAATGTTTCAACGTCGATATATATCGTCAAGATAAGAAAAATACGATGTCTTGAGAGTGTCCACTCCAATCCATGCCTACTCTTCTTAATCATTGAATATTCTTAAAAATATAATCGATTTTCCCTTGGTGATGATGAAATGGAAAACCTTGTTAATAATGCCGCCAGTCTCTACGACGCCCTCTGCGCCGACGACCACAGCGTCCAGCCGCTCCATCAGATATCCGACTGCAGAGTCCAGCACGAGGGTTGCCTGGATTCCGGCCTCGTTCAGTTCCTGTGAGATCAGATGAAGATAACAAAAACCTATATTATCATGACACGTAGTTTCCAATAGAAGATATATACTTTTCATATTATTCACGAATCAATCGCCAAAATGGTCTACCAGATAATGCAGCAAAACTCCCGCTCTCTCCTCTCACTCCCGCTCTCTCCTCTCAACTCCCGCTCTCTCCTCTCACTCCCGCTCTCTCCTCTCACTCTCGCTCTCTCCTCTCACTCCCGCTCTCTCCTCTCACTCCCGCTCTCTCCTCTCACTCCCGCTCTCTCCTCTCACTGAGCGGTCGGTTCGTGGCTCGCTCCTTCCTAAGCCACATCTCCTCTCCGCGACGCCCCTCGTGCCTGGGGGGCAAAGCTTCTTTCAATCAGGCACCACGCCAGGTTCATCTTCTCTCTCCGGCCACCCCTCATACCCTAGGGCCAAGGGAAATATTTCTGTGATCTTCGGCCCATTCTTGGTTACGTCACAATATGGCGACTAATGTTGATTCCGCTGCCGTTTCCTCTTTCCTCCAGAGCAACAAGCTGAAGAGACCACGTCCCGCGGATGATGACACTCTCTCTCTCTCTACCGATGATGTCCTCAACTACCTCTTCGAGAAGCTCTCCTCTCTCACCGCCACGGTCTCCTCGCTCGAGTCTAACTCCGCATCCAAGGACCTTCTCATCAACGAGCTGACAAGTTCCATCTCCACCCTTTCCGAGAAGTGCGAATCCCTTGAAGCACTCCTGGCCCAAGCACCCAGCCACTCCACTCATGCTTCCAATGATGTGATTGATGTGATTCAAGTGATTGATGATGATATTGATATGTCTCCCAATGACAATGCCTCCCCCCCCTCTTCTCCACCCTGGGATTTCTCCCGCGAAACAGAGGAAGAGATTAGAGACCGCCACGAGCGCCGTCGAGCTCTGGTCATTTACGGCATCCCGGTTCTTTCTGCCGAATCCCCTACCCAAACGGCAAATGCTTACTACAATGCAGTCCTCGGACTCCTCGATTGTCTAAATGTTCCTTGCCTTCCCCTCGCTGTCTATCCCCTCGTAGACCAGGCTCGCAAGCCATCTTCAAATCCCCTCAAGGTCGTCCTCCCCACATCCAAGTTTCAAATCCTAGCCATCTCCAATGCCCACAGACTCCGCCATTCTCCCACCTATTCCAATTGTTTCCTCCTTCCATCGCGTACTTTCGCCCAGCGGGGCATTGTTCCCTCTCCCCCCAAACTCCCCGACTTCTCTCGCTTCTACACCAAACCACATGGCCGCCGCCGCTCGGCCCCTAACACCCTGCCCCCCCGCCCTCTCTCATCTCGCGTGGCCACCCGCAGGCCTTCTCACTCTCACTCTCTTTCTCACTCTAACTCTCACTCTAACAACTCTCACTCTCACTCTAACAACCCTCCTATCTTCTCTAACCCCTCCTACGCGTCCGCGGTCACCCGCGTCCTTCATAACCACTCACCTCCTTCTCACATCTCTCACCACTACTCTCAACACCCACTGCCTCTCTCTCAGCCGCCTCTGCCTCTCTCTCAGCCGCCACAGCCTCTCTCTCCTCCCACTCCCCTTCTCTCTCTCAACTACCCACCCAACCCCTACCAACCTTCTCCAATGCCTTCCCTCAATCCCTCTCCTCCCAACTACTCCTTCCCACCCCCTAACCCTCCCCCTTTTTACCACCCCCATCCCCAATACCAATTCTAACCACCCCCATTCGCAGGCATAGCTCCACCATTTGTTCTTTCAATGCCCGCTCAATTGTGAACAAAACTTTTGAACTGTCCTCTCTATTCTCCCGTTCCTTCGCTGTTATTGCCATTGTCGAAACCTGGCTTTCCTCCTCCCTCCCTGATAGTTATCTTCTAAACGGTAACCCTATTTAGTCTCTCGCCAAGACCGCCCAAGGCGCAAGGGCGGGGGCGTTGCACTCTTCTTCCGCTCTTCCATCTCCACAAACACCGTCCTCTCTAAATCATCCCCCAACGCCTTTGAGCTCCTCGCAGTAGATGCTAGTTTTAACACTCATCCGCTTCATCCTAGTTTACCGTCCCCCTTCATGTTGTGCCTCTGATAATTCTATCCTTGTCAACCTTCTTACAGATCTCTCCACCGCCCCTCACCCTACTATCATTTTAGGCGATTTTAACTACCCAGACATCGTCTGGAATTCCACCAGTCACCCCCCGCTTGCCTCTTCTTCTAAGCTCTTTTATGACTTTACATCCTCATGCTGTTTTGCTCAACTCACACCAGCTCCTACTTGCAATGCTCACTTCCTGGACCTCGTTCTCACCAATACTCCATCCCTCCTCAGCAACACTATCCTCTCCCCTCCCTTCCTCAATTCCGACCATTCCACCATCGAATCCACCCTTTCTCTCTCCCACGCCAAACCTTCTTTTACTTATATAAGGGATTACAACAAATTCGACCACCATTCAGCCTCCATGTTTCTTTTAGATTTTGCCTTCCCAGCCCCTTTCCATAAGCTCTCAAGTGTAGATCACATGTACTCCGCACTGTCATCCGCCCTCCACGCTGTTAAAGACCTCTTCGTTCCCTTTAAACGTGTTTCCTTT
Organism: Allodiplogaster sudhausi; assembly: GCA_945643635.1. Lineage (NCBI taxonomy): Eukaryota > Metazoa > Nematoda > Chromadorea > Rhabditida > Diplogasteridae > Allodiplogaster > Allodiplogaster sudhausi. The sequence continues at coordinate 986,898 of CALZFC010000051.1, forward strand.
TTTTTTTCGTATCCCCAATCACATTTACCGCCTTAAGCGGAAACGCTATGATGCTTGGCTCGCCCTCCTAGCCCATGAATCTGATTCCACTAGACATGCTTATTCCCTCATTAATTCCCGTTATTGTAAGGCTATTGATAAGTACTCTAGAAATGTAGAAAAACACGTCATTAACTCTAACAATAAGGCCCTCTTCTTCCGCTTTATGCGCAACCGCCTATCCTCCAAACCCCGAGGGGTCGATACTCTCACCTCACCTTCTGGTACTCTCTGCTTTACCGATGATACCAAGGCCCAACTCCTAGCTGCTACTTTTTCATCTGCTTTTACTATTGACGATGGTAACCTCCCGGTCCTCGCCCCTAACTTTGTCACTCACTCTTCCCCCTCCTTTCAAATCAATTTCCCCCGTCATGAAATTTGCCGAGTTATCGAGACCTATAAGAACTCTTCCTGTAAGACTCCTGATAATTTCAACTTGTCTCTCATTAAGAAACTTGCCATCCCCATCTCGGAAGCTCTGGAATATATATTTGACTTCTCGTACTCCACCTCATCTGTCCCTACGGCCTGGAAAACTTCCATTATAATCCCCATTAAGAAAAAGCCTCCCTATTCTGACCCCTCCAACTATCGCCCTATCTCTATAACCTCATTATTTTCTCGAATTTTTGAACGTATGCTCTGTAAGAAACTCTACCCCTGGTGCAATAACGCTCACTTAATACCTGATGAACAGTACGGATTTAGACCAAAACGCTCCATTGATTACCAGTTGCTAGGTTGTCTCGAACATTGGACCGCTGCCATCTCCCGATCCCATTCCACTGATATCGTCTATTTTGATCACGCTCGGGCCTTCGACCGTGTCTCCCATGCCAAACTCATCCATAAGCTCACACTTTTCTCCCTTCCTCCTAAATGCATCTCCTGGATCTCTGCCTTCCTTAGTAATCGCACTTTCTCCGTCCGCGTAGGCTCCTCCCTTTCCCCTCCCTTACCTGTCACTAGTGGCATCCCGCAAGGGACTGTTCTTGGTCCGCTCCTGTTTATCTTATTTACTAGCGATCTCCCATCACTTGTCTCTTCCCATGATGTTCACTCGCGTTGTTTTGCAGACGACCTCAAGATTTACCGCTCTTTTCCTAGTTCCTCCTCTAATGCTCCTCTCCAGGCAGCCATCGATGAAGTCTCCGCCTGGGCCATCAATTGGCAGCTCCCCCTGGCCCCCTCTAAGTGCTCAGTCCTCCACATTGGAAAAACCAATCCTAACACTACTTACTACCTTAACGGTTCCCCTCTCCCCTCCGTCCCAATCATGCGTGACCTTGGCGTCATTATAGATCCCCTCCTCTCCTTCTCTCCCCACTGTTCCTTTCTCACTAACAAAGCCATAAGCAAATGCCACCCCATCCTTCGCTCTCTTCGCTCTAGAAATAAGAATGTCCTCCTCTCGGCTTATATCCTGTACATCCGTCCCTTGCTAGAATCGTGTTCCTCTGTATTCTCTCCGCGTCTTAAGAAGGATATCCGCAAGTTAGAAAAAGTCCAAAACTATTTCACGCGTTTTATTTACAGACGATCCCTTGGCTATTCTAACCCCAGGGATGTCCCCAACTCTACTGCCCGTAACACCGCCCTCTCCCTCCACTCTCTTCTAACTCGCCGTCAACATGTAGATTTTACCCTTGCGCGTAGACTCGTTTTTGGCCATAGGCGTATATCGGACCGTGTCCCCCACTATTTTCATTTCCGTAACTCTCTCACCCGCGGTTTGTCCTTCCTTCTCTCCTACCCGTCCACCCGTTCCTCCATTCGCAACCACTCCTTCTTTATAAGAGCCGCCAAGGCCTTCAACGCCCTTGCAAAACATACCAATCCCTCTTCCCTCTCTTCTCCTGCTCCTCACCCAATCCATTAATTGTCCACTTCTGTACCATTCTTCATTGTTATCCATATCACTATTCCCCCTTATCCATTTCACTATTTCTATCTATTTATGTCTATTGCTATTCCTACTGCTATCTTCACATCACACACATATATATTCATCAAACACGTGCTTGACGCGTAATAAAATCAATAAAATCAATCATGACACGTAGTTTCCAATAGAAGATATATACTTTTCATATTATTCACGAATCAATCGCCAAAATGGTCTACCAGATAATGCAGCAAAAAAGGAAGAGTGCGTCTCAAAATATATGAGGAGTATGAGAATACTTGTCGTCAGTGTATTCAGAGCGCAGGCGATAATTATTGATTCTTTAATGTGAAGCTTTGTTTCTAGAAGTCATGGTTCTATTTCATAACGCTGTGATTGCTGCGCAAAATAATAAAAAAAGAAACCTTGTGCATTTTTCTTCCCGACGCATCTGGCTGAGACTCGCACACGAAGACCTGAAATTACGAAGGAGAATAAAGAACTGACTCAAATTCATAAATACCAACTCTTCTCATTAAAAGGAATATAGCATAATGGAGAGTATAATCCGCTGACACCCTTGAATTTGGTCCCGGAAGCGTGAGCCCGCGAGAGCGCGGCCAAAACAACCTTACTGTAGGAATGCGTCAGCAGACACTGGAAAAGAAGCCATGCAGATATTCGTGTGTTACTCAAACATACAGTACCTCGTATACATACAGTAATCCAACTCTACAACAGTTTAACAATTAAATCAGCATTCATCGAGTCTATAGTTTTTCCTTAAAGTAACTTAAGGGTTTCAGGAAAGTTGACAGCAGTAAACTAAACTAAAACTAACGTAGAGTTAGCATGAGAACGCACCATTCCAGCCTCGAGAAAGGGCCGCGAGAACTTGAAGATGAGTTCACGGGAGCGAGCAACTCGCTCGATGAAGAGCTGGCCACGCTGGTTGTAGAAGGCGAGGATGGCAGAGAAGTCAGGCTGGTCGATGAGGTCGGCCGGCGCGAGCGAGATGAACCTGCAAGAAAGTGCTGGAGCCAGTAACTCACTGAATTCCCGGCTTGACACAAAGGCAAAAGAGCACATGTGATTTAGAAAGGAGCGACTATAATGGTCAGGAAAATTCAAATATATTACGGGTGAGTTTTCCCCTTGAAGTAGAAAATAAAAAAAAGGGTAAAAATTAATAAGGAAAGTAATATAGTAATTGTGGCGGAATGAAGTAAGCAAGCAATAGATAAGCACAACTTTTTTCAAGCAGAATAGAAAGCAACACTGTTGAGGAATGATTCAACATGCATTGTAGAACTCGAGAGAGATATTACAATGAAATGAGCGCTCACGTAGAAATATGGCAAAAAATTGTGTGCTAACCGGCGGAAAAGATTGCTCCCGCTTCGAATGGAAGTCGAGCTGTAGTCGGTCGCTTCCATCGCTTGGACGACGGCATCCAACTCGGTGTTCAGCTCGTTCACAGTCGTTGCTAAAATGAATGGAAAGAACTTATTCTTTCTTCTTTTTTCAATCAAGATAAAAAAAAACAAATCACAAAATTGTTCCAACACAGTTTATTCCTGAGCGTATCTGACGAGCTCGGAAAAATAGGAGCACTTCAAGGAATGTTTTACCAATGTATTCACACTTTTTAAACGTTGATAGATGCAGCAATCAATCCAGTATAAAGTGGCTGATGCCTCGGATCTTAGGAAGAAGAAGAGAAAAGAGAGAACCGTTGCTGCTCTCAAGATGCTTGAGAAGAGTGCGAATGGCGGCGAGGCCCGTGGAGACGTTCGGCTCGTTCTTCATGATCTGGGTCATCTGCTCGCGTGCCGCACTCGCAATCGCCTCGCATGGCATGATTGCGACTCTGAAAAAGGACCTTAAACAACTCTAACCCCCACTTAAGCTTAAATGCATACGAAAATTATGGATTTGCTACATTTCACAACCATGGAACAAAGAAGCAAGCATATGGCTAAAGAAAAGATGATTAAATAAGATTATGCAATGAACGCAATGCAATAAAGTACACGAGAAGTCGGAAGTGGATCAAACATCCGGTAATAAAGAAGGTTAAAGCAGCTTTTTGGATGTACACTAAACAGTAAAGAATTGGAACCTGAAAAGACAGTGGAAGCCAGGACTACATTCTGCAGGTTAAGTATTTTTTGTGTAAAATAATAAATCTAAATGACTAGAACAAATTACTAATTAGAGAAAATTTTCAGCATAAAAACGGATAGCTCTATTACTTCTACATACATTCATAAAAAATAAGGCGAATGGTTTAATAAGGGAGATTTATGTTCTAACTACGCTGACGAAAATTAAGATAATTTATCGAGAGTGTTGCAAGTGTGTATCCTTTCAAGTGTAATCTTAAAATGCATTACTACAGCATGATTGCATTCCGTTCGAGACATCTAAGCATATGAATTGAAAACGTTTCATGTGATATAAAGTCTCGAAAGGAAAGCAATCATACTACTAAAAGCAATATTAATATGGCACTTGCATGGATGTACCGTGAAACACAATTGATAAATTTTCGTAGTTTTCGTTAGCGTAGACAGACTTTAGTTATCCTTCATTAAGCTGTTCGCGTTATTTTTTATACGGGTTTCGAGAACAAGTGGAACTATCCGTTTTTATGCTGAAACTTTTCGCTAATTTGTAATTTGTTCTTTCAATAATAGTTTTCTTTATAACGCACTAAAAATTCATCTGTTAAAACGCGTGTAGTGTGATGCTTTGCCTTTTTTTCCATGTTCACAAGCTCCTCTTGTTGTTTGTTGTTTTTGTTCATCTAGAAAACTCCCCTTACCTTTTGTCCGCATGTTTGATCCAGCTCCGACTCGTGCCGTTGATTGCTTTATGTTCATCGGTAAATATACTTTATGGTTTAATTAGCCGCAAGCTTCTTCCAGTTCCATCTTTGTGAAATGCCGCAAATCCATTATTTTGATAAAGTTGCTGTGCAGAATGGGAAAAAAATAATGCCCCACCCAACTAGGATAACACAAATAAAGATTCTCAACTCCTTCACGAATTCTTATCGCATTCTCCAAATTTTTGAAGCTTGATAAAGACTCGCGTTTTCTTCGCCCAGTTTTTTTAGCTGCTCGATGAATGTTAGCAAGGCATACCTTATACGTACACTTTATTTTACGACATATAAAGTTGTGCGACTATTAGCCATTTCGGTACACTAGTATGCGCTCCATTTATTTTATCTCCTTCCGGTTTTCCTGCATTTTTTTCACATATTTTTGTTTACTTGGTTTTGACAAGTTGTATTTGTTCGCTTTTGGTACCTCACTACTTTGGAAACAATACAGCGAATTAGTCAGCAGTATCCGCGAATGAAACTTAAGAATCGAGCTATGATCATTCCTGGCTAAGATGCGCTGATTGTACTTTTATTTCTGCGCTATCCATATTCGGTAGCGTGTTTACCTAAATGTATTATTATTGCCGTCTTCCGCTACCTTAACATTTCAGTTTATTTATCATTTTACAATAGCTCATTGTTGTCTTCGTATAGAGTGATCAATCTCGTAGAAGATGTCATCATCGGAGGACGGAGATGGCTGCGGTCTTCCCGTGTCACGCGAGAAGATCGCTTCCGAGATCGACGTCCTCATCGGGAATGTCGGCATAGACAACCTGAAGAGCAGCCTCGTTCGTCGTCATCTCCACGACAAGTTCAACGAGGACTTTGGCAACTTCAGGAAGCAGGTGCACATTTATTGTTATTATTGTTGAGTTTTTAATACAATGTACTGGTTACGTTACTTTACCGCCGGTTATTATTGCTTTCACATGAGCGAACTATATTCGAATTATTTTTTTCCTAACTGGAAACTGCTTTTGTTCCAGTGCTGAAATAGTGCCTGTCATTGAACTTGGGCCGGGGGTTACAATGTGAAAAATAGATGAACCCGGGGGGTTATAAAATTAAAAATGCCATCCCGGGGGTTACAAAGTGTTCCGGGCCTACGGCCCGGGGGGTTACAACCCTGTCATGGGTGAGACTTATTTCAGTTCTGTTTTGTTTACAATTAAACGATTTTTTTAAAATATACCTTTGCTTTCTTTAATGCTGGCGTTGTCATTTTCCACCTTCCTTATCCCATCTTCCTTACAGTGTGTAAATAGGTCTCGCTTTTGCCAGGAATCCTTCTGGAAAAAAAATGGCATGGAATACTGGGGAGGCATCGAAAACAATATTAAAACATTTGCATTCACCCGATTTTCGGCTTACTTTAAGGCAAAAGGGGCAGAATTCTCTCGATTTTTGGTTGTGAACTTGAAGCGAGACGATATTTAAACGCTGTATCCTGATAGAATTTGCTCGAAACTCCTTGCTATTCCTAAAGGTCTATATAATGGTCCAAGGAAGTACCGAGCAAGCCTTTCCGAACTGTGAGAACAGATTTCCCTTCATCTCGCGATATGTAGCTTTGAAACTAGCCGTAAAAGTCATGTTACTAAATTACAGAACGGAGTGAATATAAAAAGTTGCTTAAAAACATATATATATATATATATATATATACATATTAATAGAAGAAGGGAGATTTCCAGATCGACGAGATCATCATGCAGCAAGTGAAGCGTAGCATGGAGAAGAAGCAACAGCCTCCGCCATCCACTTCCAGAGACTCCAACTCGGATTCCGGCAGCGACCACGGCGTCGCTTCCACTGATATCGTTCGCAAGAAGGCGGTGAGATATCATCGCTTTTCTCTTTTTTTTGCTTCCACCATTGTTATCCATTAATTTAAGTTCTCAAACTATTATATGCTATGTAAACTAATCTTTCATTGTTTAGATTATTTTTCCGTAAGTATTTGGGCGTAGAATTTGCCAGAAACAGCACTCAAGCTGTACCGAAAATGGCAAATTTTCCCATATTTGTAGTATTAAAAGGGTGTTGTTTTCTTAAGTTAAGAACGCGATTCAATCATGCTTTTTATGTTTAAGCTTTAAAATAAGGCACAAAGGTGAGAACTCGCTTAAAACAACAAATAACAATTCCCAGGCTAACAATAAGCGAAAGTCATCAGCGACCGTGGACGATAGTGACCATGAGAATGAAGACCTCATGAGCTCAGTGAAGAAGCGTCGTCGTGCTGCCACGAAGACGGTCGAGAAGAAGCCCAGGGCCAGGAAGGTCAGAGGATACTGTAATCTTATAATAAGAAGGACAGAGGATACTGTAATCTTAAAATAGTATTGACTAAGGTTGTATGTCGCTGACTATATTCTTACAGTAGTCCATAGAAAGAACAATGAAATACGGTAGAAAAAAACCTCTACCAGTAACACAGAATGTTTGCGGAGAAGAAAACCCCCCGTGTGAAGTGTAGTATTATATATATTTAAAAACTATATTATTTCAGTTGTTCATTAAAAGAGCAATGAAGTATGCTGGATTTTAAACGAAAAAAAAACCCACTTGACTCACGTGACGTGACTGTGAGTAAGATTGTTTAGCTGATAGATAATATGTGATTTCTTTTAAAGGAGGGCGCTGGTTCCAAGAAGAATACTGGCTACGCCAAGTTTTGCCGCCTCTCGGATGAACTCATGGCCGTTACGGGAAAGAGGTTTCTTTTTGTTGTAAGATAGGTTTTTTAATGTCCTCCTTAGAAAAGGTTTTCTTTTATTAAAAAAAAAACCATTGCTTCTTCCTCAGATACATGCCCCGGCATCAGGTTGTCAAGATGATGTGGGCCTACGCGAGGGAGCGCGACTTGCTGGTTTGTAGGATTTTTATTTGAATGATTTAATTCCAAAAAAATGGTAGTACTATTCATATTGGAGATAAGTGGTGGCATATCTCTTTCTTATACAACACAAGTAAATATGTGCTGATATGTCTGCTATGACGTTCGGCACCGAAATTTTTTTTTATTATTTTCGTTCGTTTTAGGACCCAAAGGACAAGCGGTACGCGAGGTGCGACGAGCCTCTTCTGCGCATCTTCAAAGCAAAGCGGTTTGTTCTTCTAATTATACTTTTTAATGCTATTTACAAGAAAACTTTGCGTGATTATTGCCTGTTCCTTCGCATCCCCTTCAATGATGTTTGAAAGCGCATTTATTTGATGGTAGACTGGATGATACTTTCCTTCAGTTTCCTCCTCTTCGGAATGATGAAAGCGCTGGTGACGCACATTGTTGATCCGAAACAGATTGGGCCCGAAGCCGTTGCCGAAGCAGAGGTTTCTAATTTCCTGTGGAATTGTTTTTTTTAAATATAATTTGATGTTATTTTTACATCTTTATTGTGGTCGAATGATAATGAAATATAAACAGATGGCCGAAGAGGAGGCAGCAAAGGAAGCGGAGGCACTGGAAGCCAAGGCAGACGGCGGCAGCATTAAGGCTGAGGAGGAGGAAGAGGAACAAGAAAGTGATTAGAGAGAAAGAGGAGAGGAGAGGGAACTGAAGGAAGGAGGAGAAGCGAAGAAGGAGGTCAAATAAGGTTCGCTTTCTCATTTACATCAAATATATATCGATGCGTCTTTGAATAAAATTCTTAACTATTGCGCTCATTGAGGGTGGCTGCATGGAATAGATTTTAAAAGAAACGTTAAATTTGAAGTAGTTCAATAAAAAGAAAAGTTTGTCACTTAGAATATAAGCTGGTTTCATCGTTCCTTTTCGTGACCATTTGCAAATCCATGCCATCATCGAGGTTATTGCCTCTTTGCTCATGATTTTTTCGCTATTCCATGAGCAAAACGTGACTCCGACGACTTCGTTCGTCTTTCTTGCAGCTTCTCGTTCTCCAATGAGCTTATTTCTTTCTTTTCGTGAGCAAGATGTTGTCGTTCTCTCTCTCTCTCATCTTTTTTAACTGTCTAGCAGCAACTCTTTTTCTCCTTACTTTCCATCCTTTTTATCACACTCACATAAGTAACAGCGTTGCTCTGCCAATTTCATTGCAGAGAGGCAACTTGGCTATGACAGATTCTGTACGGCTTGTAGGGAGTCCCTTGAATGATGATGAGATGTGAAAGGGATGAGTATGTAAAGTAGCAGGTGTGTGGAGGCACACCGCAGGAACTGCAGAGACACGCGAGGGGAGAATGCCCGCGCTCTGTTGGATGAAGGAGAGAGAGAAGAGAGAGAGAGAGAGAGAAGAGAGAGAGTAGGAGGAGGAGAAAATGGGAAGAGAGTAGGGAAGGAGTGGCAGAGTCAATGATCATTCCGCAAGGTAGAAGAGTACACTAACACCACCAACCCCAAAGCACGAAGGGACAACAGTGAGCAGACACGAAACAGTGGACTATTGTGGACTTTTGCTCTGGTGTCATTGAAAGACTCCGTTGATCTCCAATTTCTGGTAGACCCCATCCGATTGAATAGGGGGCAGTTCTGGGAAGGCGCGCTTGTTGTGGTCGCTGGAAGAAATGCGCGTTGTTCTTATGAGATTCATCTTCATACGAACCAGCTGCTCAGAATTCAATGGTTTTTTTTGGTTCTATAACCCCCTAACGTCTGGCCTAAAATTGTATATCGAATTCGACTTTGAACTCAGTAAAAAGGGGTTTGTTATTTGCCCGATTAGTGCGGAGTGTAAGCCTTGTTTGGTCATTTGGTGAAGAAGACAAAGTACAATGATAGGGAGGGAGAATATTTATTGTGAGAAAGCACCGGTGAGAAAAAGAAAGAGAGGGAGAGAGAGAAAAGTCGAGCGAAAGAGAGAGAGACAGAGGCTGAGAGTAAGAAAAATTGAGGTTGTGGGCTCTTCTCTCTTGAGAAAGAGAGTTTAGTAGGACAGCACTATCCGTCTAATGATTACATTCCGCATTCCACCCTTAAGAATGGTCTCGCGAGCCCCTCCCTGATCCCTTGCGCCAACTCTCTCACCATATTTCACTCCCATTAACTCTCTCTCTCTCTCTCTGATTTCTCTGTCGCTCTCTTACTCTCTCGCTTTCTTTCCCCGTCTCGCTCCCTGATCTCTTTCCTCTCCCACCTGTCAGCCTACGCTTCGAATTAAATCCCCCCCCCCTAAGGTGTCCCCTTGCGCATTCTTTGGGCGCAGCTATGATATTGTTTCATCCAATCTTGGTTTGAGTCATGTATGCTCCCATCCTTATGTCTAAAGTTATTTACGACAATTTATAGCTCTCACATGGATATGACTCGCATTAAGTTATATTTTGTTTGTACGAAGTGAACAATCGCGATTATGTGGATTGATATCTTAATAAGCATAGAATGTTCTTGAATTGATGCCTGTAATCATTCGAGATTATGCGAGCATCATTCAGCCACTTCCCTTGACGAAGAAATGATCGTTGTGTAATAAGGCTTGAGGCTGCGTAAATTGGCTTCCGCCATGACGCATCTGTTACTTATTCATCTGTTTTTGCGGTTTCGATCTAGGGCTTGTGGGTTCGGAGCATATGCTTTTCCTCTTCTGGGGGAACGAATCATGCATTTGGGAGTGGCATTTCTATGACCTCATGGTGGAGAGACATTAGTGGAAGGAAGAGAGAGAGAGAGAGAAGTAAAAGAGACTGAGAGGGAGAGAGCGAACAGGGAGAGACTGAGAGAGAACGAGAGAGTAATAAGCATATAAATGCTCTCCCTCACCATCCTGTTTGCTCAGTTATTATTCGCGGCCCACTAAAACCTGGGAGTGTATATTCACCCTCTCTGGCGAAGCTTCGGGCAGTTGTCACGATAGGCGTTGGCTCTCGCATCTATTCTCTCTCCCAGTTATCGCGCTCTCGCGTCTCATTTCACCAGCTTTTCCTTATTATCTCTCGCTCTCTCTCTCGCTCTCTACCTCTTTCTGTCTCTCGCCTCTCTCTCTCTCTCTCTCTCTTCCATTCCATCTCCCGTCAATTTTCCGTGCCACGTCGCGATCGGCTCTGCAAATTAGGTTCACTTTATCTTCCAAATTCTCTCTCAATTGTTTTGTTCTTCTGCGCCTATCTTTAACGATAACGTTCCCAATTAGTCTTTAAATTTCACTGTCTCTCTATCTCTCTCTCTCTCTGTGTCTCTGTCTTTCTTTCCCTCATTCCTTTCATTCACTGCTGATTTGTCATTGTACTCGATTTGAGGGTAATTGTTGGCGGCTTCTCTGGTTCACTATGTTGTAGACTTGCTTAAGCTTCAAAGCGAGATTAATGCCTATGTAATAGTCAAGAAGCTGTTCGGTAATCAGAGATAAGGATGTGTGCTTACTTTGATACCGTCCAAATAGTGACGTATCCAATTCAATTGATTTTCTTGTCTAAACTTTTTGCACATTTAACACTCGCGCGCAAAAAAATAATCGACTATTTCGAGCTTAAAATGCTGTTCTCCTAGATCTCTCGTTTTTAGGCTCCGGAATACCTCGTCGTGGTCAAGAAAGAATTCCATGACGTTGCGAGCGTTTCCTTCGTCGCCTACAGTAATCTTCCCTCTTTTTCGTTCCTATTAAAAATATATGCTTAAATTTCTGTTTTTTTTTGTATGCTTAATTTCCATCTTCATCTGTCTGGCTATTCAATTGGCCTTATTAATCTTTTCTTGTTTGTTTGTTTTTGCTACACACGAGAGCATTCATTTTACTCCTATGAAATACAAAGACTCGTCATTTAGCGAAGAGTCGATTTTGTTTTGCTTCTTGATCGTTTTCAGCTCTTACAATTCGTCCTAATGTATGCGTTCGTTGTTGCTGTATTTCGTTCCATTGTCTATATATTATGTATTCATGCCTTGAAACTTTGTTTCTTGTTAAGCCGCTTCTTTGTTTTGTTTAATGAACGCCTCGCATTAGTGGTGCCTTTTTGGCACATTAATTTAATCTTCCCAATTGAAATAATTACATGAACCAACAGTCAAAAGTGTTGATTTAGTAATCTTGGCGGGATCTCACTTTAATTCTTTCTTTTGGTGGAGGAATTTTTTTCTTTTTTTTTTTCAGCCCCGTAGACCCTGTCTTTTTTAAATGGATCCCTACAAATTTCTATAGTTACAAGTGTTGTTTTTTAAAATATATTATGGTAGATGCGCTTTTCCTCTTTTTGCCTTGTAGCTTCCTAAATGCTGGAAAAAGTGTTAAGCCTCCTCGGTTCTACTGGCTCTGTTAATGTGTTGCGTACAAACTTGTTCCTCATTCGCACGCTCTCCCTCCACTCACAGGTTCCATTTGAAGATGACGGAATAAAGTGTACTGAGCAAAAGCGAACTCTTCTGAGAGGCTTGTCCTAAGAGCCTTTCACTCAACGTGGTTGTATTTCCACTTTGTATTTATTTGAACTTATCAGTGTTCACTGCAAGGTTCGTTGGGGAAGGACGTGATGGAGATTTTCGATGTAACGGGTGTGTAATGTTTGTATGGTGCACTTTAACAGGCTTATTTTTTTTTATTTACAATTGCTTCTCCGTCTAAGGTCCAGGAGGCCATTTAGAACGGGTGCGACCTACAAGATCGTTGCAGGCTGGCAATGTCGCGGAAATCGACTTCAGAAGATGCACCAAAGTAAGCGAATTTAGAAATATTCAAACGGAAACTGAATCTCTTGGGGGGGGGCTAAGTGAAGTGCATTTATCACTTCTTTCTCCCCCTCTTTCTATCTTAGTTATATTCACATCTTCCTCTCTATCTCTATCTCTCTCTCTCTTTCTCTCTCATTATCTCTCTCTCTCTCTCTCTTTCTCTATTTGTCGATGGCGAGTCCTTAATAGAAAGTATTTCGTTTCCAGGAAGAAGTCTGCGATTCAGTCGTTCCTGAACAGGACATTTGTGCGCCCTTCGCAGACGGCGCAAGCAAATGGAAAACCGCCAGTGTCAGCATGATTATTACTTTGGTTTCTCATTTAGTCCATAGTTAAAAAGTACAATATTTTACAGATCTTTCTGGAACATGTATTTTGACATGCAAATTCGGTATTTAACCTTAGTCACCTTGCTCTGCGGGCTCCAAATCCCCTATCCGCCTACGCTTTAATTGACGACAAATAATGTAATAAAAGGGGAGGTAATTTAGATAATTACAATACTGAGTTTTGTGAATGGCCTTTTTTAAGAACGCGAGATAAGTGCAGCTTTTTTTTGGATTCTACCAATTGTTATAGCTGACTGCCCATCATCAACGGTGGCTTTGTACCTTAAGTTTCCCGCGCATTCATTGCAATGCCATTAATTAGTGCCACCGAAAATATTTGGGCTTTTGGTTTGATTATTTTTGCATTTAGCGCGTTAAGTGTGACGAACACGGGGTGAATTGAATAAATTGTGCCAAATGAGTATCTTCGCTTATTCCAGCCCGATTGCCAAGTCGCCCTCTCGCTCTTCACTGAGTGCCACTCTTGCACGGCTCGCTCCATCAAAACGAGAAAAGGTAGCGCCGTCTTTTTATGTTTATTTATTTTAAATAATTATTTATTTTAAATTTTTTAAACACATTTTAAGATCAGATTCATTAAATTTTCCTGTAAAGAAAAGGAGTAGCCAGAGAGATTATAAACATTTTAGAAGCCCTCCACTGCGAGCATCGGCGGCGGCGGCGGAGAAACTCCTGAGAATGCACGTGGAAGTAGTTCTGAGCATGCACCAGGCAGCATGGAACGGAAGTGCACGACTCTGCCACCCGGCATGACCCCTCCACGCTCGGCACTCAGCGAGAGCGATCTGCGCAACGTTACGATTCGACGCGACTATTCGGTAACAGTGAAATTATTCCATTTTATGTGTAATTGATTAATTAATATATCAGTTCATTAGCAAAAAAGTGATTAATTTTAAAAAAAAAGGAAGTAGCTAGATTATTTAAATGTGATACAGATGCCATGAGCCTTTGTGAAAGTGCATATGTCACGATTACCTGACAAGCTGGAGTGAAGCGTTTTGAAAGGTATTTGATGGACTCTCTGATGTCATGGTAGGCAGAAGGATGTGTAGGTGGTTGCAGCCGGAATATGTTAGCACTGGAAAGAGAAAGAGAGAGAGAGATCATAGAGTAGAGAGGTAGCAGGCAACATAAAGTAAATATAAAGATAGAGAACTAGAGAGAAAAAGAGAAGTATTTGAGAAAGCCGAGAGAATGTTATAGAACATCTGCATTTCTTTTCTTGCAACAACTGTTAGCTGTAGCTGTTAATTTTTTCTTTGTTCTACTATTTAGAACCTTGGTCTGTGTGTTTCGTTTGCTAAAGAATTATTTTACCGAAGGTTTTTCTTGTCTCATCCTTCCTCTGGTTTGCATGGCGGCGGCAGCAATATGTAGGCATAGGTGCTTTGACCACTCGGTCTTCCGAAAATTCGGCAGTTTACTATAATCAAATTATCTTATAGAACTCATCTTTCTGACTATTTGGTTCTCTTGTGTTTTAAGAGTATGCTAACTGTTGTGAGATGTGAGAGTATGCCTGACAGGTGGGAAATGAATGCAAGCAAGAAAGAGTGAGCGAAATCAACTGGAGAGTGAAAGGAGCAAAGGAGAGAATGGAATCTTTGAAATACCATCAGAATCAGAGACAAGTTTATGAGGGGTTAAGATTTCTGTTGATGTACTATTATTTTTTACCAGCAGATTGTACCTTCCAAGTATGTTCTGTCCTTTTGGAACTTGGATAGACGGTCGCAACTTTGTTAGAATCGTCCCCTATGTATGCTGGCAAGATGCAGAATTGAGCGTATATTGGGAAGTGGAAATTAGCTGCAATCGGTGAGGTAGAGAGAATAATAGTGTGAAAAGAGAAGAGAAAGAAAAAGAAAAAGATTGCATATGCGAAAGGAAGCATGCTGCTGCAGTTTAAGATGAACTATCCCTTCCTCGCTTTTTAGCTCCTCCTTTAGGGCTGATGTGAATTAGGTCATATTTTGCGGTTAATTAATCTGATTTTTAGTTATCAATTTGTTTAATATATCTATTCACAAGCAACCAAAGGTTGCTTGATTAAATTTTTTAAAAGTAGTTGCAAGATTATTTTAATGTGATTCTGATGCCAAAAGCTTTCTTGTAAGAGCACATGTCACAGATATCTGAGATGCTGGAGCGAAGCGTTTTGAAAGTTGTGTGTGATGGACTCTGTCATTCCATGACATGCAGAAAGATGTTTAGACGCTTGCATTCTGAATATGTTAGCACTGGAGAGAGAGAGAGAGAGAGAGAGAGAGAGGAGAGAGAGAAAGAGAGAGAGAGGAGAAAGAGAGAGAGAGGAGAGAGAGAGAAATCATAGAAGCAGCGAATGAGTGAGCAGCATTCGCGAAGGCAAACATTTGAAGAGAGAGAGAAAGAGTGAGAGTACTTGTCTTGCCCTGCAACACACAGGTGGTTGGTTTGTTAATTTTTCATCTTTTTTTCTAAGATTAAAACATAGTCTGTGTGTTGTAGTTCACTAAAGGTTTCGAACGGTTTTAGCGAAATACTCTCTTCACCCGTGGTTTGCTTTCTTGACTATAATCAAGTAATATTGTTGTATTCATCTTTCTAATTATTAGGCTCGCTTGTTTTTTAAGCCTATGCTGACTTAAGATGTGAAAGTATGCTTGACAGGAAATGAGGGGGAAGAAAGAGTGATCGAATTTTGGCAGAAGAGTGAAAGAAGAGGCAAAGTGAGAATGGAGTATTTGAAATACCAGGTTTATTGTTGGCGTTTAACAGTTCTGTAGATAAATGCACGACTATTTTCTTTCTACGATCTGTTCACTTTCTATATTGTACGTTCCGAAAATATTCTGTCCTTTTGGAACTTGGATATACGAGAGGAACCTAGAAGGAAAAAGTATGCTGCTGATTGATGTGAATCAGGTGATATTTTCTTGTTAATTATACAGATTTCTTTTGTTAGCAATTTCTTTCCTGGAAATATTGTGTTAACTCGACTTCCAGGCTGGGTAAGTGCTGCAAGAAGCGTGCTAACCATTAGATGTGAGCATGTGCTAGTAAGAGAAATCGTTGTCAGAGAGAAGGAGGGTGAGAGAGAAATGTATGAGTAAGAGAAGTGGTGGTAAGAGAAAGAGGATGGGAGAGAAAGTGAGAGGGAGCGAGAGGAGAGTAAGTGTGAGAGCGAGTAGAGTGAGAGATATAGAGAAATATCTGGACGATCTAGTATTCAACCTTTCTCATTTTGGAATGCAAAGACTTGTGGGAAAAAGCTCAGAGAGGAGAGAGAGAGAGAGGAAGATAAACATAGAGTTGAGAGAGAGAGAAAGGAAAAGAGAAAGAGAGCATGACGACTGCTTGAGCGAGAAGTGAAATATAAATGGGTGCCGAGGAAAAGGGCAGAGATGACTGGTTCGGTGGAGAGCGTGAACGAGGGGTGAGAGGGAAGAGAAAATGAGATATAACTAGTTTGAGAGAGGGAGTAGAGACGCAGAGAAGGCGCGAGAATTGGGGACGACGTGTCTTCTTCTTCTGCAGGCCTGCGTTCACTTCTGAAACAAGGTGGCCCTCCATGCCCCTCCTCCTCCTCCCCCTTTCCCCTAAAATGTCCGTTTTATTTGCTTCTCCCCCCCCCCCCCCGATTCCTCTTTAGTTAATCGAATTGACTGCTTCGCCAGTGGAACTAAAAAGCAAGCATTCTATTTCATTAGATGTAGAGCAATCAAATAGCGCTGCAAGAGGGTGGCGAAAGCAATTAGAGCGAGTGATTCAGCCTTGTAAGGAGTTTACGATGGTGTTTTGAGCGAAAAGGCAACCATGTCTATCAGAAATGGATAGGATGGCGCCAGAGGCAGGAGCGGATGAGAACGGCTTTCCTAACGCAGTGTTACAAAGTTTTGCTGCAAACGATATATATTTAGCCGCAAATCTTTGTTTGATATTATCTATGTGAAATAAGCTTTTACCATTTTATTGTAGCTGCGTCAGTCGTCCCTATCCTCTTAATAACTTTTATGAGTCACGTAGTATTGCTAGATGCACGCTATTCTTGTAATTAGAATAAAAGCCTACGTGAGTCTCACCCATGCCATAATTCGTATAAGCTTTCTACAGGTGAGCTGACTTCACTTCGTTCCATGTTTTCTCTCGTAAACGGTGGACTTCTCCCCTCTTTTAATAAACATCTTTACCGCTTCTCCTCATCTCGCGCATTCTATTTCCCGACTTCCAAACCCTACCCTCGTAGACACAACTATCTTGATTTCCGTCGTTCGGATTGCTCGAATTCTTTAATATTTAATTTTCGTTGTTTACAGTCCATCTAGGTAGCGCTGCTGTGCTAAAGGGATCCTTATCTTCATGAAGATGACGTTCACACTCTTGACAGTGCGAAAAAGGGACTGTTTGAGTCGTGGCCCTCAGCAGGTGGCTCGCAAGGCTTCGACGAAATCGATAGCATGAAATTGTTTGCTCTTCCTTGATCACCCGGATCCTCCTCCCAATGTGGCTTTCGCTCTCCATTGTTCTCTTTGTCATATCTTTCTCGCGCTCCATCACAGATTTCTAATTCGTTCTCTGGGGCCCCTGTTCTCTCACTCTCCCTCTCTCACCTCTTTCTCTCTCTCTCTCTCTCTCTCTCTCTCTCTCTCTCTCTTCTCTCCTCTCTCTCTCATTCCTCTCTTTCATCTCTCTCTCTCTCTCTCTCTCTCTCTCTCTCTCTCTCCTTTCTCTCTCTGTCTTTCTCTCAATTTGTTTTCTTTCTCATGGTCCTTGTCCTGTCTCTGTCCACTTCTCTCTTGCTCACCACATCAGTGCTTTTTTCCCATGACGATGTTCTCATTCGTTTTGCAATGTACCACATGCGCTTTGGCTATTACTCTTGCACGATGTCACCAAACGTATAGTTGACTTTTTCACCATCTCTGCCTTATGCTCTTTCTCTCTCTTTTCCTCTCTCTCTCTCTGTCTCTTCGTTTTTACTCTCTCTCTCTCTCTCTCTCTCTCTCTCTCTCCTTCTTTCTCTGACCCATCCTATACAATATCATACTCATTTTATTCCTCTTTCGCTTTCTCTCATCTCCCTCATTATGTATCTTATTCGTGCAAAAAAAGAACGACATGATACTCGTCTATGCAGAGCCAAAGTATTGTCTTACCTCTCCTTCTCCACACACCTCTCCCAGGCATTTGTGCTCTCCACAACTGAAAACTAGTCGCTTTCTCCGAGCTCCCTCTCCTTCCTCACTTCTACTTTTCTGACTTTTCCTCACGTCCAATACTCACATCTGACTGTCTTCTGCTGTTTAGTCCTCAATGTATATACTATAATAGTTGCAATCACTGTTCTATTGGTGTCAATTTATATCGGATCTGATCAATGATGAGCGCAGCATGCGCTTCAACTGGCACTTTTCCGCAAAATATTTTTCGCGAATTACACTGGCTAGGTTAAGGAGAATTACACTCTCGCATATATTGCCTATCGCTGGATTTATTGTCTTGTTCTGTCTTTGAAATGAGTTCCTTCCTGGAATGCACAACCTAAAAATATTCGTGGAAAGACAAGCTGATTTGTGTATGTGTCTGCTATAAATAATATAAAATTGTTTATAGGAAGTTTAAAGTAAAATTAACGTAAATTCTTACTTTGCAGAACGTTGCAATTACTCCGCTCGCGGGCGCAACGAGCTTCATGAGTGAGGACAACCTGGCATCTCCTGAATGTGGCGGAGCCCCCTACCGTACTCCGAGTTATCTCCGAATCTCCTGTGCAGCCAATGGATACAGGTGGGATTATGGATACGTGGAAGTTTCCGTTTATAATCTAAACCTTAAATGAATATAAAAATCGGAATTCAAGTGGTGGGTTTTACCGACACTTTAACTTTCCTTTTTTTTCGTGAATGTGTTAACTCATCCTTTCTTCACGACGGATGGATTGTCGTAGAATATTTTTAAGTTGATATAACGGTTGGCTAAACAGTCAGCTAAGTGTATCCCATATTAGATTTGTGTTGAAATATCAAGGAATGAACGCCATTGTCTATGCTTGGAAAAAGGTGGGGTAGGATTCCAGGAAGACCCAACATCAGGATGAGTACATAAAATAGATGGTATCTTTTTAACCCCCAGTATATATGCAACAATTGCAGAACACCTCCTCGTCTTGCCCCCCACCAAGTGGATGCTGACGGCTCCTCTTCGATTCCGACACTGGCTCCGGCCGACTCATCGACTCCGATTCGCGGTGCCGCTCAGATGATGCCCAGCCTCGTCGAACGGCGTCACATGGCCTTCCGCACCGCTGCTGCAGTGGATTCGCCAAGGACTCCGAGGTGGGAAATAATATTGTACTCCCTTTTATACTTTTATAAAGAGAAAAAGGCATGAAAATAAACATATCTTAAATAATTGTGTCAGATTTATAACAAAAACAATTAGGAATTTGTTTTTAGTTTAGAGAAGGAATGGGAGAGATTAGAAGAGAAAAGCCACCCGTGTTTATACATGAACCATTCAACAATCTCATGGCTTTGCGCGTTTTTCTTCTTTTTTCTTCTTCATCGGCGGTACCATTGAAGACGTATCGTTTAACGTTAGCTCCTTTTACAACTCCCTCCCCCCCCCCCTGCTGTTCGCTTCTTTAGAACAGCTCGATTGCTCTGTCTGTCCACGTCCCTTTCACACCCTTTCCATCTCTCTTTCTCTCCACTCTCTCGCTCCCTTTTGTGAATACCGCCTCTAATTTTTTTTCTCTCATTCCTTTACCTTGGTTTCCTTACCGCATGCTGAACAACACCTTTTTTAAAATATAAAATTTATTGTCAAAATTTCGCAATTTGCATGCTTATTTTCATACAAATGATTTTGGTTTAACCTGGTGACACACTAACAGTATCTTCTCCCTTAGAAAAATAGAATAGATAGAGATTGCATTTGCTCGAACGGCTTCTTTGCTTCTCTTACTTTTCGATCTTCAGTTTTTTCCCACTTTCTCTCACTCTTTTTCTCTCCTTCTCTCTTTGCCTATCTAACTCCTATTCAGAACACTTTTTATTAATGACTCATTCTCAGTTTACTTTGTCTTCTCGAGCTCTTGCCTGTGAGCTGGTAATTGTTAACATTATCATCGCCTTCTTTCACAAGAGATCAGATGACGGGAACAAAATCATTGTTTGAAAAAAGAAGTTCACTCTTTTCTTGCACTTGCAATGAGAAAAATTTCGTGATTTATCTCCCCTCAGAGAGTTACAAATCTTCCATTACAGATGGTAGCAGAGCGATCTTAGATTGTGCTTATCATGAAGTGGAAAACTTTACAATGCTAAAGAATCATAGATGTTACTGGAAAGCCTTTCTTTCTTTTCTCTAGCGTTGTTTGTAAGAGATTCGAGAAGGTTTGCGAGCTAAGGCTAGCACACTGACTCACGTCGCCACTCGAGCTGGAGAAGAAGGGGACCCTGACACAGCTGATTGAGAGGGCAGATACGGCGTAGAGAGAGAGAGAGAGAGAGAGAGAGAGAGAAAGAGGGAGAGAGAGAGAGTAAGAAATAGCGAGAAGGGTGAGAGAAAGAGCACGTATTACGCAAGAGAGATAGGAGGGAATGACAGAGAGAGGAGAGAGTGAATGTGGAGGGCGAGAAAGTGAGAGAAGGATAGAACGAAAAGGGGAGAAAAAAAGGCAATAGACATTGAAAGAACAGTTGACTGCAATATCTTCTCGTACAGTGGTGGTCGCGTTGTTGCGGGCGATCGAGGTGTGAGATATCCCCCTCGGATTTCAGTCGTGGTTCTCTCTATCCTCTTCTCTCCTTCTCCCTTTCT
>CALZFC010000051.1:1012500-1030000 GCA_945643635.1 Allodiplogaster sudhausi
CGACAATAGTCATCTCCTTCTAAAGAGATATATAAGCGGCTCTTTTAACTTTTTGAAATGACATAGTTATATTTCAGACCCTTCCCAAAGCGGCAAGCGACGACGAAGTTAACCACAACAACATCATCAAGGTATTCATACAAGCTTTATTTTGGTTTTATCGAAAAAAAATAAGCTCTAATTGCATTGTTAGAAGATGACGTAAGTGTTCATTTCAACAAAAGAATCAATTAACCTTCTCTGAATCGTCTTTTTGGTGTTTCACTTCTGGACGATCACTGTTACTTTATTGTGTTCATAGTGATTAAGATTTCATTATTATTATTTTTAAATGTAGTGTGATGATTATCAATAAAATATATTTGATTAATGTAATCTAAATTATGCACAGCCTTCTCACCTCTTGGATCCGTACGAAGAGCGTGTGCCTGTGGAGAAGAAGTCTTCCAAGGTGGATGTCGCAGAGGCGAAGGAGAACGGTCATTCGACTGTACTGTCCAATGATTCTGGTTTGTTATCTTTATCTTTCCATATTTTATATGTTTCCTATTGCTTACAATGAAGCATATTTTGTTATCTCTTCATATCTGCTTACTAATGTTTATTTGTTATTGGCAATAAGAATTGAAAGAATGACCCTGTTCAGACGCAAGAGACGGCCTCTTCTTTGAGAAGCTTCTGATGACCACGCGAGGCGACCTCAATAACCAAATTCAGGTGGCATCATATTCTTTGTTTAGTTACTTTTATTTTAATTTTATGATCAAATTTATTCTTTTTTTTATTGAAGTGTCTTGCAGAAGAGGCTCGATGTTGTAAGCAAAGTGAATTCAACTTGCAGTTATTTACAATGTGATTATCGCTTCATAATTATGCTAATAATAACAGTTTGACGATTATACTCATTTTAATTATTAATTTAATTAATGATAACTTTTCTTGAGATCTCCACTGCCCAGCTGGCCGCTCTCCCTTCGACTGCTCCCGAAGCTGCCGCAGCCGCGCTGCGACTCTGCATTGGCAAGGCCACTCTCATCAGTGGAAAGAAACTCGGCAAGTTCGACCAACTCATCAAGCATCACATGGTTAGTACTTCTTAGTTCTCTCTCTCTCTCTCTCTCTCTCTCTCTCTCTCTCTTCTCTCCGTCTCTCTCTGTCTTCATTTCCAGGACCCTTCGTCTGCGCCTGCCGGCGCTCCTCTGCCCACCCTTGCTGACCTCGAAGGCTACTGGGCACTGGTGGAGATCGAGCTGAGCGACGTGCAGCAGGCAGCCAAGGATGTTGATGAGTGGAAGAAGAGGCAGTGGATGGCGGAAGAGGAGAACACGGCACATCTCAGTAAGCATGCTAATTGAAGCTTGGTGGACAGGAATGACATAAAAACTAGCTTCTTATGCCCAGCAAAGCATGGGTAGGTTAAGGAATTCGTCTCGGAAATTGAGGTGTGATCATGGTTTGGAGTGCGGGAACCGGGGTGTGAGAGGGGCATTGGACAGGGAAATGCCGATGAGTCGGTTAAAGCGACTATGCCATTGGGGGGCATTTCTATTGCATACTCTAGTACTGTAGTTCCATTGCATTGAACTGCTCTCTGTAGATGGCAATGCTAAGTTGGTGCGAGGAGAAGGCGAGGGTACGTCTTCTTCGCTCTCTTCCTCTGCCTCCACCACGCCCTCTCCCAGCGGGCGCAGCACTTCAAAGGCCGCTCCCGGAGGAAAGGCCCGCACCACCAAGCTGCCCTCCGCGGCGCCTGCCAACGCGGCCGTTGCTGAGAAGAGAAAGGTAATCGAGGGGTGGCACTCGGAGTTTTCTGGAGAGAAGAATCACCGAATAATAAGATATATGTATTTATACCTCCAACTTTTCTTTCGTGTATTTTAAAGTTTCCTTTCGGCCTGATTGTTGTTCTCTTCCTACACACTATCAATTAAGATTGTGTTTTCAAAAAAAGTTCTTTTTTTCAATGATGAACATGTATTACATTCTCTTATAAATATTAAAAGAAAACAATTGACACTTTTTTTAAAGATGGACGCAGAGAAACGCCGCCAACAGCTCGCCGAGATCAAGGCAAGGGCGAAGGAGAGAATGGCCAAGACTACCGTACGCCAGGAATCCGAGTCGGGAGCCAGCGATCTTCAAAATGAGAATGGAAGTGGCAACATGATGATGCTGTAGGGTAGGGGGGCATTTGACCCATGTCTGTGCTATTCATGATTTTTTTAAATATTTATGTTTGATCCGAATTTTATATTTCTTTTCTGATATATACTAGCGACCTTTCTTCCTCCATGAGGCTTTTTTTATATACTTACTCGATGAAACGGGCCTGTCTATGCATTGCTCTTACCATACACGATGCTATTCTTTCAAGTGTTCCTTCTTATCTAGAAAGTTTTTTTTGAATTCGGTTCCTGCCAGAGCTGCCAAAAGTATTCGTAAAAAGCGTGTGCTGTTATGGCTAGGATAATTTATTGTGTGCATACACCAAAAATACATTGGTTGTCTTACAAAAAAGCGCTTTAATCGAGCCGTCACATGTCTTATTTAGCAGTCGTGCTCCTTTCTTTTAGCCATGAATGCCTTTTTAGAGTTCAATCTGGTGCTGCTATCATTCAGTTAGACTATGCAAATCCAGCCTGTATTCCTAGCACCTCATCCCTTTCAAGCAGCCGTAAGTTCACTTTTTATTCATCAAAGGAGTCTTTTACCGACGCGATAAATATGCATACAAGTCACAAGAAGATTAAGCATACACAAATACATTTAGAAGAGAAACCCGGAAAAGAGCAAGATACAGAGTTGTTAAGAATATGAACGTGATCCTTTCGACAATGTAAACAACAAATGTACTATTCAAACAGCAGTAAGGCAGACCAAATGTGATAATTTGCATAAATGAAATAAGTTGAGGAAACGCATTGCTATATTAACAACAATTAATTATCAACAGCCGTCGCACAAGCAGTGGAAGTAAACTTCTCGAGTAGTTGGACATGTGGGGCGAGGGAGGAGTGGCGGTAGGCTAAAAGGCCGGCATTTGGAACCTCAACTATAATTCTCTCTCTCGCACTTTCTATCCTCTCTCTCTCTCTCGCTCATGACCTCCCTTCCCCTCTATCTCTCTCGCTCTCGTTTCCCCCTCTCTTTAGGGTTCCTTTCTATCCCTCGCGCTATCCCTTCCCATATCTCTCTCGCTCTCCCTTCCCCTATGGGTGCACATATTAATCAATCTAATAAATGTTTCTACAAGCTGCAAGACTTATTACACCTATAACTACGTACTTATTATTCTATTTGGCATTGACTTCTAGACCGGCAAGGACGCCTCCCTCCTTTTCCAATTCGGCAAGAACGACTCCCCCCCTCCTCTTGCAATTCGGCAAGAACGACTCCCCCCGAAATTTGACCTACATATTTTTTGCGGCAAGAACGACTCGCAGCCCTTTCTCCCCCCTCTCTCTCTATGTCTCTCGCTCCCTCTTTCTCCTTTCCCCTCTCTCTTTCTCTCACTGACCCAGCATCTTCCTGTTCTCCTTCGTCTTCTCCATCTTCGCCACTTCCTCAATTAGGAGATCAATCCTCGGCGCTGATTCTACGTCAAATTCGAGGACCTGAGAAAGAAGAACATTTTTAGTGCGTCAGTGGTGAAGGAGCGTGGACACGGTATATACAGGAACACTGTAACCTACAGTATCCGGGTCGATCGGTACAGCGACGCAGCCAGTGCCAGGGTGAACGCAGAAGGGCGCCTTCAGAAGATGGTTCATGCCTAAGGGGGACATCAATGAGTTCACATTTTTTTTCTAATTCAAACTCAAAAAAGTTTTACAAGTAATGGCACGAGTTAATTTCGTTTGTTTTCCTACGTGTTAATCAATTCTTTAAAAAGGGCGAGAGTAAATAATGCTATGCGAGTAGACAGCAAAACAAATTAGGAGAGGAGGTTAAAAGGTTGACCAACCGGTTGACACGTTGACATCGAGTCTCGGATACACGTGAAACAGAACAAACCACCGGGCCAAGGTTCGCTCTCGCTCCAACGGCATCTGGAAGGACAATTTAAATCATTTTATCCTCATGCACTTGGTAGTAATGGCTATTCCCATTTTCTCTATTAGATTTTTTTATGCTTCCTCAGATTTGTTACATCACTTTCCTGATGAACATCTCTTTGAAATGCTACTTTAAATCTAATCGAAATCCTTTGCCGCCCTCTGAAATATTTTACCTGGCCTCTAAAAAATAATTTCTTTTCTTCTCATACTAGCCACATCGCGATCCAATTGTAAGTGATGTGCACACAAATTATATAAAACGAATTAAAATAAATAAAACAAAAGAAAAGAAAGTGAGAAAGCGTACATCTCTCGGGACCGTCTGCCCAGCCTCCTTCTCCCTCTGCCACACTCTCTCGTCGCACATTCGCAGAAAGGCCTGCCAGCGGAGACGCTCGTCTTCTAGCCTATTAAAACAGGGAACAATTATTTAGAAAGGCTCTAAACTAAACTCCTAACGTGTTTTTCTTCTTCATTTACGTTCATATATAGCTTAAAAGCGAAATAATATATATAAACAGTAAAAGAACCGACGTGAAAATCTTCTGAAGTTTCTCTCTCAGCTGCTCATCTCGGCATCCCTTCATCAAGGACTGCTCCGTTCGAAGCCAGCCTTGCTCCACAACCATGTCCTGCAACGCACAAATGAACCAGAGACTGATATGCTTAGCGATAAAAAATTAATGTTTAAAGGAAACATTTTGATGGTATAGTTAAATGTTTAATATAAAATGATTGATGATAAAAAAAATAAGCTTTTAAAATTGAATGTTTAGAGAAAATTTAAATATTAAAATTAAATGTCGAGCGCCCTAACAAATTCCTGCATGATATCATAAGTTAAGGCATCGAAGTTGTGCAATTTAAAGGCTTTAGTTTTTTTTAAACACATGAAATATAAAACACATTTATGCTTTTAAAAAAATTCAAAATAAAAAAAAACATTAAAATGATCAATCTAATAGTTACAGTAAGAGCAACTGTAAGATAAATAAATAAGCCCTACTTCGATGACTTGTCCTCCTTCTGTCTCCATGACTGTCCTATAAGCTCCTTCCACCATGGGATGCAGACTCCGCGTGTAGCCGCCCCGCTTCTTGCCCCCGTGGCCCTTCGCAACCTTGGGACGCAAGTCGAGGAGGTCGCCCTGCAAGAGGAGGATACTGTAGGATACTGTATTTCAATCGAATCATTGCGCTTCTTCCTTTCTTAACGCATACCGTGGAGGTTGTATCAGAAATCTGGCTATTAAAAAATGGATCTCTTAATAGACTATGATGTTAGACAGCAGGTTAAACTTGTTGTCTAACATGACAGTCTATTAAAATATGCATTTTAATTGCCAATTACTACCCAGCAAAATGACACATTGTATGTGGCCTCTCGGTGCAAACCTTGTCCTGCGACGACGTGAGTAATGAGAGGTACTCTGCGAGGGCTGATCTCGCGTGGCCAGAGAGGGCGCGAGCCTTCTGGTCGCCTACCCAACAGTGGACGCCGCGCCGACCCGAGAACACCCAGAGAAGAGAGGAGAAGCCCATGTCTTCTGGAAAGGGGCATTCATTTATTGGCAATATCTTTTTTCCTTTCCTTTTTTTTCGTTACTAAAACAGTATTCTGTGCTCCAAAAGGCATTTACTATAAACAACAGTTAAGTTTCTCTTTAAATTTTTAAAATAAATTCTCACTCCTCAGTCGAGCGTCCAAAATTCGAACTGCCAGCGCGATAAACTTCCAACATTTTCGGCAGACTTTTGCACCTCTGAAAAAAAAGTCAAATATCTTTTCATATCATCTAAAGTCAGAAGATGTTAGTGGCTGAGTGAAACGAATTCAGTTTTTATTTTATTTCATGAGAATTTTACTTTTTTTAAGGATCGAAATAAAACGAAGCAACCACACAATTTGGTTGGTTTTAATGTAAACAAAAAAAACACTGAGGCTACCAACTCGCAACAGGTCCGGACATCCTTGTAGTCTGTGAGGTCAATGTCAAAGACAAGCTCGCGTTCCACCGCAACAAAGTCACTGCGACCACGACCCTCCTTGGGCTGAAAAAGAGGAGAGTATATATGGAGAAGTGAGAGGAGTACAAGCATAGAGATAGAAGAGATATTACTGCAAGAATGCCATAGTTATTGCGACTTTACGGCCCGAAATTGAACTTTTTTTAATTGACAATTCAACGCTGAACGCTGAACTGGAGGCGAGGTACAATATCGAATCAACACGGATTTACGTCTCACTTTGTGGATTATTCAGGAGACTCCATTTTGTTTGGCCTTATTGCACAGCAAGTCAAGAGTAATGGGCAATCTCAGCCAATTTCCCCTGCTCGGGGAAGAGAGAGAGAGAGAAAGAGAGAGAAAGAGAGAGGAGAGAGAGAGAAGAGAGAGAGAGATGGAGAGGGAATGAGAACAGGAAGAAAGTAGGGATAACGAGAAAAAAATACGGAGAAGAAGAGTTAGCGATAGCGAAACAAAGACATAGACAGAGAGTGACAGAGAAAATAAAAGAGAGCAAGAGAGAGAAAGAAAGCTATTGAGAGGGAGAGAACGTTAAAGAGAGCGAGAGAGAGAGAGAGAGAGAGACCGAGAGAGAGAAGAGAAGTCAATCACTGCAGATAAGCAAATAATTCGCATGGGGTGTCAAGTGAAGGAACGCCGGATGAGAAAGCGAGCGATTCCGATCAAAAAAGATTCCACGATAAGCACCACTTCACTCCGTTCAACTCTCAAAGAGTTAGTTCGGTTACTATTTTCTTTGTTTCACCATGAACCGTGAAACTTTCACGTCGTCCCGCATTTAACGACCTATCCAGATGAATGTGCTGATGTGTGTACTGTATTTTGGTTTACCGTTTGAACGGGACTGTTACTACCTCTCATCAGGATAAATTGCCTTAGAAACGATAGTGTGCGTGTGTTTACGAATCGTAGCTATAATAGTAAGAATATTATGTTACTATTTCCGCATATTCACCGGTAAACTGTAGACGGCGCCCAGATCCAGCTTATGCGGGCTGATACTGCAGAGTTCACTCTCGAATTCGGACGGAGTCGCAAAACTGCGATATCTGTTAAAGTAACGGAATTAACCATTAATTCACTTGGCTGCTTACTGATAGAACGGAATAAAAGGACTCGGACTCGCCGCATTCAAAATTCTTCTAAGAATTAAAGCTTTTTCTAGGCTACTTGAGAAAAAGATTAGAGAAAATGTGTAGGAAATTTAGAAGGCTATTTATCAATAGATAGAAAACTAGCCTTAGATGGACATCTTCCTCGAGAATGAACGCAAATTCGCGCCGACCAAAGTATTCCGAGGATTCTACAAAGGAAAGGCTATGTATACATATATCATTCTAGAAAGTGCAATTGCACTCCTCGATTCCGGAAATCACTTACTATTGAATCCTAACTTTAAAAAAAAGAAATGATAACCGTAAGAGTCCACGATTCAACCTCATCATTTAAGAAGACTAATTCATTCTTTTCCGTAATTCCCCCCCCCCTACATTGTGCATGCCTTTTTATGGCAGGTAAGTTGCTAATATTTCCTGCTTCTGACTCTGTGCCAGAAACATTTCAATGTTCTACTCGAGAAGTTTGTCATTCTTCCTCATCTGCCCTTTCCAACTTTTCATCTCTCCTCTTTGCTCCCTCTTCGTACGTGTAAACATGACAACACACTCGACGGTTGGCCCTGAAGGGGCGCCCTGGATAGCCCCGGGCAGCATCCAGTTCCACTTGCCTTCCTCTTCTTTCACACGGATGCACAGCCCTTCTCAGTCTCTTCCAAATGGGGTCTTTAGTGGAAAAGGGGCAGAGCAAAGAGAGTGGTAGAGTCTTCTTCAGGGAGTCTCCCTCTGTTCGAAAGCGGAAACCGGAGGGGACCATGCATGGGCCGGAGTAGGCTTTGGCGCCTCTTCCCCTTCTTTGAGATCTTCCGTGATCCAGAAGGGGAAGCCAAGGACGGGCAGAATGTTAGCACGCCACGCGAGGAGGGACAGAAATCGGACACCCTGGAGAGGAGGGGGGGGGGGGGGGTCCAAGACTCCCACTACCCTGCCCTCCACACACCCCGCACGAGGCTGACGGCGACGGAGGCGGATGGAGAGCAGCAAACGTGTGCTTCACGGCGTCTGGGGGAGCTTTCTGCTTCTCCGGCCTCATTCCCCCTCTCTCTCTCTCTCTCTCTCTCTCTCTCTAGAGTCCCCTCTTCGTAGTCTATCTCTTGCACAGTCTCTTGTATCCCTAGCTTCATCTCTTCTCTCTTTCTCTCTCTCTCTTCCAAGACCGGACATACTTGAGATGTTCTTCGTCGCCTTCTGCACGTTTCCAAGTGTTCCAGTGCCCTTTTCCGCCCTGTTTCTCAGAAATAACGAGCCCAATTTATTTCTCCTCAATCATAGACACTATTAAAAGCTGCATGAAGTGCACAAACCCCTTTCTACCAATTAGGCGAGCACAGTGAAGACAAAAGCTTTCTAGGCCTACTGTCGCATAATATGCCCCAGAATGCCAAAACAAATTCGCTTCCAAAATATCATTCTCCAAATCAACTTAGCGCCAGCTGATCTTGGGCCACATTTTCCCAGCCTTACTTTAGTTTTAAAGAAAGATGGAAAGGTTGACCAAGAATTATAAAGTAAGAAGAGGCAAAAAGATTGTAAACCCGCACTTTTGCCGTAGCTCATCCAGGCGCAGAAGGGCTTGAATGGAAAGACGCTCTGGTAGTAGGTCTTGAGTAGCCGCTTCATATCCAATGGCTTGAACGCAGGGCGCTCCTTCTTCGTGTCATCGCCGTTGTCCACTTCCATCTTTCAGAGAATCCTTAGTTTTTTACTAGTGATAAAAAATTTAAAAAAAAGCTTCGTTATCAGGTTCGCGATTAAACGTCAATATACAAAGACAAGCCTATTTACGCGGTTCAAACGCGCAAAAATTTTTTTTTAATAACGAAAGAAAAAAGCGAAACATTAAACAAAAGAAATGAATGATAAAAAGCTCTGAAATGGTGGAGAGGCAGTTTCATGCGAGGTAATGTTTGAATGGCGCGAACTTGCGCTCCATTCGTATGCGCAATTGCGCTCTGAAATTGGCGCTCCAAAGTGGCATTTTCGCGGTAAAATTCGGTTTTTAAAATAACACTACTATTTCTGCTTATTCTTTAAAATGTTCAAAATGGCCTTTCTTTCAATCTACAAGGTACTGAATTTATTTTTTTTTTCAAGATCTATGTTCACCTATTATTCATATATATACTATTTTAATCATTTGTCGTTGTCGTATTTGCATGCCTTCTAGCTATGTAGATCATTACTGCTGAGTTTCACACCATCCTAATTTAAACTCTTTATGCACTGGTTCTAAACATAGAGAAATGGCATACGCCTTCCGGCTTTTGCAAGGAAACAGAGGTTGTGAAGGTGGCAGTGTGAGAGAGTGAAGGCCAGAGGCTAGAGAGAGAGAGAGAGAGAGAGAGCGAGAGAGAGAAAGAGAGAGAGAGTTAGGGAGAGAGAGAGAGAGAGAGAGAGAGAGAGAGAGTTAGGGAGAGAGAGGTAGAGAGAGAGGAAGAATGTGCATTGCTTATTCAGAAGCAGTTAGTTGAGTAGGACTGCCTTGAATGGCAACTCGCCACAGACTCCATTGTTTGGCAGAAGAAATTGTTCTGGGCTGTCTTGGCGCTGCAATTGGATAGTTTCCATCACGCAATTGTCTCTTTTTTGTTTCACCTCTCTCGCTCTACCCTTCCTTTGTAAAACTTAAACCCCTTCAGCACAATCTCTCATTGCCTCTCTCTATCTCTCAATCTCTCCCTGTCTACTTCTTTCTCAAAATCTTCCTTTCTCTCATTCTATCTCTCCATCTCTCTCTCTCTCTCTCTCTCTTCTTATCTCTCTCTCCTACCTCACTGAGCCTCCTTCTCCTTCAAAGTGACTTCTTATCCCCTTCCCCTCGTGTGCAGATTGTGTTCTCGGTTCCAATCCACCCGTTCTCATGGCATGAAGTGGACACAAGGACTGCCCAAGAATATCCCCACTCTCTCTGCGTCCTCTTTCCATTTCCGTCGTTTCCTTCGAGGATTTTTTTTTCATTATCGAAATCAAACACGTTTATGTTTTACGCTCTTTGACCTTAACATCATGCATCTTTTTCTCATTCGCTCTTTATCTCGCTCTCTCCCTCTTTCTCTCAGTCGCACTTTATCTCGCTCTCTTTTCGCGCTCTCTCCCTCTTTCTCTCTTTCACTCCCTCACTCTTTTTCTCTTTCTCTATCTCTCGTTTCCCCTTCTTGTGTCTTTCTTCTTATCTCACACCTTCCTCTTGCTTTCTGCATCCATCGTCCTGCACAAGGAAGTGTGTATGTAAAGCTACAAGTTAGTTACTACTATGCATCATCCATTCTCTCTTTCTCTTTTCTCCCCTTTCTTTTCTCCCTTTTTTCTTTCTCTCTCTCTCTTTCTCTCTCTCTCTCTCTCTCTCTCTCTCTCTCTCTCTTTCCCTCTTCGCAGTCTCCCTCTGCCCACCTACATAAGTGCGGCCGGGTCATAATTACTCCAGTGACCCCCCTGGAAGCGCCTCCGGAACACCGCATCTACCAGGAAGTGGCGGTCGGCGTTCCCTGGACAGAGGCAAGCACCCTGACTCCTGTGGTCCCTCCTACAACTTGAACCCTCTCGTGGGGAGGAGGGAGAAGGAAGGCAGTTCAAGTTCATTTCTTGCAAAAAGCGCCTCCTTCCCTTTCACATTCTATGCTCCCTGCATCATCATCATCCCACGTCTGACTTGTCAAACGTTGAATTTCACTCAATTGAAGCAAATCCACACCAAATTTTATTAAATGTAGTTAAAGGAGCCAAAACTCAATATTAAATTCGCGCCTTTCTGCCTGAGACGCAAGTGCGAGGGAGCATGTGATCTAGAGAGACGCGACTACAATAGTCATGAAAATTTAAATTTATAACGGTTGAATAAGGCGGTCCTGGGCCATTGCCTGTCCGGGCCAAGCATTCTTTTTTTTTTCTAATCTGACTTGGCCTGTTTCCACTGACGTCAAGGCTCTCGTATTTATTAGCCAAGGATTTTCTTCTTCTTCTTCTCTTTCTTCTCCTTTTTCTTCTGCTCCGTTCGCATCTCAACTTTGCCACGGCGAAATCCTCATTTTTTCAGTGCTTCTTCAGTTCTAGTTTTCGTCCTCTTTATCTCTTCTCTCTGCTATTGCCAAGCATTTCAGGCACATCAAATGAACGGCTCAGATTCAGAGAGATGAAGAATACAGAGAGTGAGAGAAAGTCATGAAGAGAGATAAAGAGAGAGAGATGGAAAGTGAGAGAGGGAGAGAGAGAGATGGAGAGAGAGAGATGGAAAGAGAGAGAGAGATGGAAAGTGAAAGAGAAAGAGAGGGAGGGAGAGATGGAAAGAGAGAGAGACAGAGAGAGATGGAAAGTGAAAGAGAGAGAGAGAGAGAGAGAGAGAAGACCCGAATAAGATGCTGTATGAAAGAGGGCCAGAATGAGGGGGAGATTCCCACGACGAATTAAGCTGTCTCCCTGAAGACGAAAAGAGTTTTGTGTGTATGTGTGTTTGTAATTTGTTCTCTGGCCTTTGCCTAAACTGCGGATTTCTATGGTGTACAATTTTTTCTCTGTCTCTCTGTCTCTCTCTCTTTCCTCACTCTCTCCCTCCATCATGAATTTATTTTCATTACCGATTACAAAAAAATAACTGTCATTCGTTGCCAGTCGGAAGATGAACTTTCATGCTTGGGCATTCCTCATTTCAAGAGAGACTTGTTGAGCTCCTCAACTATTTTCGATTAGTTAATTTCTGTCATCATTTAAGAAATTCATTCTGGGATCGCTCGTCTACATGCCTCGGTCGCTTCTACTTATTGTTTTCTTTCTTCCCTTCTTTCTCCCTCGCTCTCTCGTTTTATCTTACTCTATATCCCTTCATCTCAATCTCTCTCTCCCTCTCTTTCTCTCTCTTTTCTCAATCTCTCTCTCTTTCTCTTCTCTCTCTCTCTCTGTTCTCTCTGTTCTCTCTCTCTCTCTCTCTCTTTCTCTTTCTCAAGAATCTCACGCCAATATCCCCATCGTTTTTCCCCAGACGTTTGGAGCCTTCTTGTTTCACTACATCACAACAAGATCCCTACCGTTTACTATTTTCCTGCAATGGTTTAATTCGATTTCCCAGCGCAGTCTGAGAAATTCTGCCCGTCTGTTTTGCAACAAATTCCGAGATGAAATTATCGCCTAATTTATTTTCAAAATAACACCCACCATATCCTGCATGGGAAAGGATGGCTGTACAGATGGCGAAAAGACCAAAGACAACGTAACTGGATTGTCATTTTGTCTGCTCTATTTCTTTCTCTTTCTCCTCCATTTTGTTTCTCTTTCTGAGTCTTTTCTCTCTCTCTCTCTCTCTCTCTGTCTCTCTCTATCTCTCTCTTTCTCTCTCTCTCTCTCTTATTGAGTCATTGAATCCAAGCACAAGGAATTTCTTTATCAAGCTTGCAAGCGTATGCCTTTAAAGAGTATTCATTAGCACTCTCCATTTGCTCCTCTCTTATCTCTGCCTCGGATGTCTTATCAGCTTCAAGCTCAACATTCCGAGCTTCTTTTCCTCATTCTTCAGCATTCGTCTTACACGCACCAGAATGTTCATCCTTACGAAATTTCACCTTTATCAGTACCTCTTAAACTCACTTACCATCTCTCTCTCTATCTATCTCTCTCTCTATCTCTCTCTGTCTCTCTCTCTGTGTCTGTCTCTATCTCTCTCCGTTGTAATACCGTCATCCGTCGTAGCAATAAAATGGCATTTGTTTTACAGCTCATTAGCAAAAAGTGTCCTTAATTTATACTTCTCTTCCATGCCAGACTTCTCACGAGAAGTGCTGAAATTATCGCTGGCAAACACTTTTTATTGGCGAAATCTTAGAATGGAAAATATCTCTAGAATGATTTTTTTTTCTTGAATATTATGTTAGCGTGGCTGAAGAATCTGTTTATCTAATTCGGCCATTTGTATTTGCCCGCCTTTTTCCTAAGAAAATCTCAGGAGACAGATGCGATAGAATGAAGTAGATTGAAGCATTTTATGGGTTAGAGAAATCAAAAAGAGCGTTCGAACTCGAGAGAGAAACAGGGAATGAGAGGACGTGGGAAGGACAAATTACTGAACGAGAAATGTTTCGGAATCAGGCAAAAAGGAGAGACGAAAGGGAGAGAAACCGAGAAGAAAAGGAGAGTACGAGAAAAAAACATGAGAATTTCAACGCGTCCGCGACTCGATGAGACATACACAACCACTCCTCTCTCTCTCTCTCTCTCTCTCTCTCTCTCTCTCTCTCTCTTTCTCTTTCTCTCTGTCATTCTCTCTCACCTTCTTTCTCTTAATCTCTATCTGTCCTTCTCAGTTCCTTGTGCTTTTTCCATCCCTATGATTGTCTTCCCTTCCTATTCTCCATCTCTTTCTCCCTTACTCCATTTCTCTTCACTCTTTCTTTGTTTTCTTGTCTCGTACTCGTTGTCACTCATTGCCTTTATTTTTCTCTTTCCCTCCACCTCTCTCCGTTCTTGACATAAACTATGTGAAGTGTGTCGATGGCATTTTCTTACCTCATTTATATTCTCGATTCTTCTTATTACTCGTATTCTGCTTTACCGCCTGCAATGAATAGAAACCTTACTGTTGTTTTTCGTAGTTTTATAAAGTGTTAATTACAGTTGACAATTTATAAAAAAAATTTTGCGCGCATTATTAGCTTCCCTTTACATGATTTAACGAACTGTTTATCTTTTTTGTCGCATGTAATTAATGTAGTTAAAGAAACAAATTTACAAGATTTATCATGTACAGTGAATATCTCTTCTTATTGTTATTTTCTGTTCTTCTTTTAAAGGAGTCTAAGAGAAAGAGAGAAGAAATAATAAAGAATTGGCTCGCTCATTCACAACTTCTTCCATTTTCCTCACTCCTCTCAAGTTGTTTCAGCTTTACAATTCACCTTATTTCGCTCTTTTTATCATAATCATTTAAGGTTCCATCACTCTCACTACCCTTAACATAAAGTATGCTTTTAATCGGTGTTTTAGTTCGTCACAAAGTACACCGTTCCATTCTAAATACTACAATTTTTCGAGAGATTATTCGATTTATTCGCTGTCATTCTCGAGATTTTTATACTTTAGATGGCAGTAATCTTCTCGCTAAATCTCTCCAAATTTGTAGGCGTGATCGCCTTGAGGAATGGAAGCTCAAATGCGAATCAAATTTGTCGTGTCGGTGTCATATGTCGGAGAAAATTGCTATGAATGTCTTCTCTCCTTATTTTTCTTTCTCGTTTCAAGCACCCGTTCTCTCCTTTCCTCTCTCTCTCTCTCTCTCTCATTTCCTCTCTCTCTCTCCTTTCCTCTCTATCTATCTCTCATTTTCTCCACACTCTTCCTCTCCCACCCTCTCTCTCTATCTCTCTCTCTCTGCTTCCTCACTTCTGTCTTCCTCGGTGTTCAGGCGACGAAGCCCCAACTTCTTTGCTTTCCCATCAGAGCATTGCGCGTGGTGCACACGCCCTTTTCTGCCTATGAGATCCATGTTTCCAGGCAATGACAGAAGTATGTATTTAACGAGGTTTTGAAAAGGATTACCAAGCATTTTTGTCACGAGATTTATTTTATATGATCCTTTTTTTACAAGAATTTAGCAGTAATTGATTAGTTAGCAGTGTCATCGTTAAGTTTCAGTGAAATTAGCGTGCTGAATATGCAACAAAATTGGAAAGTTGTGGGCGATGAAGTCAGGGGGCTCTTTGACGAGGAATTAGGATTTATGACAGGATATCTGCTAATTACATATATGTACATGCATAGCTTGCTATAAACCAGTATATCCACCGACTCCGGGTCACGGCTAAACTTATATGTTTGTATGTACATATTTTTAATCGTGATGTGGGCGAACTAACGCCACAGCATTTATGTATGTAGTATGTATGTATTATCTTGCTACCGTAATCAGTCGTTTTCAAAGCTAATTAGATACTTCTCTAAACTATAGCGATATTATTATAAGATGGAGCGGTTTTCTACAACAAATGGAGAGGACACTTGATTATCCGCTCTAGCTACATATCTTCTCATAAGTCTTCAGTATCTTCTACCATTTTCATGTCGTGAGAGAACGAACGGGATGCGCTTTTAGCGCGAGTTGTTGATTCGTTTCCTCCCTCTCTGTCTCTCGCTCTCTCTCTCACTATCCCATTCTCTCTTTCTCTGTCTATTTATCACCTTCTCTCTTTCTTTCTTTCTTTCTCTCTCTCTCTCTTCTCTTCTTCTCTCATCTCCTCTCCCTCTCTTTCTCTCGCTCATAACGTGATGCGAACATTAATTGCCCTTTCCATGGACGGAGGGAAGGCTATTCGGTTGGCAGAGCAGTAGCGTGGGTGGAGAGGGAGCATCAATGCAGAAAGAGAGGTAGGAATGGAGAGGGAGAGGCACAGGAGAGACAGATGGAGGGAGGCAGGCTAAAGAGAGACAGAGAAAAGAGCAGGCAGAGAGACAAAGAGGGAGAGAGTGAGAGAGAGGGAGAGAGAGAGCAACAGAGCATGAAAATGTTGAGGGAAGAAAGAATTACTCGGTTTTTAGCATAATAATGCTATTAAGATGAGCTAGGAGCGAAAGATGGAGAAGGCAGACACCTCTTTCTGTACATGATTCTGCTCTTCTTCTCTCTTATTCCTCACTTTTTCTCTTCTTCTCTCTCTAATACTCTCTCCTTCCACTGTCCTACCTGCGTCTCTCTCTCTCTCTCTCTCTCTCTTACCCATACGTCAGGCATCAACCTTACCCTTGGTCTACCTAAGAATGCGTGTGCCTCTCCTCCCCTTCTCTCATTCGAAACCCTTTCACAGGCCTCCATGTGAAAGCTGCCAATGAATGACAAGACGAGAATATCGACAAATGCTAACGATTCGGAAGGAGGCGAGTAGTAGTAGTTTCACTTACGCCGCCACGAGTTACTTTCCACTTATCTACTCGCAATCATTAACAATAAGCTGTTACCGTACTCCGCTCACAATCATTCAGTCTCAGTCACTTTTGTACGTCGCGTGTTCTTTTTCGTTATCTTTTCCTATAAAAGGAAAGACATGTTTTAGCGGCTTTACTGATGATTGAGAGATCTTTAAAGGAGCGCGAAACAACCGCAATCTATTATAATTTTTCAGACCATTGTATTACCGTCTCTCAAAATCAAATGATCTCTCGTCCTCGTGTTAGGAAAAAGGAATTCAAGATTGATTTTTTGACTCCTTCAAACTGAAGTGAACATTCTCGAGAAGTTCGATTTGTCTCTGAATATATTTGCACGATGCGTAAAAAAAATATGCAAATGATAATCGTCAGTCTCTCAGTTTCCTCCTCTCATTCCCATCTCTGTTTTTGGACGTCGCTTCCAAATTGCATTCGGTCCTTGAACTTCCTGGTGAGTGCTAAAACGACGAAAAACGAGAGTGAGAGAGGGAGAGAGAGGTAGAAAGGGAGAAAGAAATAGAGGGAGAGAGAGAGCGCGAGAGAGAGAGGGGAAAAGAAGGAGAAAGGAATGGATGGATAGAGAGAGGGCGAGAGAGAGAGACAGCGAGAGAGAGGAAAAGAGGGAGAAAGGAATGGAGGGAGAGAGAGGGGAAAAGAAGGAGAAAGGAATGGAGGGAGAGATAGACACTTTGCTCCACGTCTGTATGTTCAGCCTCATTTGATGTCCGTTTCACAATCAGTAAGCTCATGAATTGTCTGCCATTTACGATTAGCTCTCTTTATTTCTTTTATTTCTCTTTTTCATAATAGTTTAGCATTTATACCATATTTTGTTTCCCTTTTTTTAAATTAATAAGTGACGTATACTAATTGTTTTAACTATTATAAACAATCTGAGTGGATGATTTATCTTATTAGGGAAATAACGGATAACGGAATTTTTGGCGTACGTTTAGATCATCAATTGCTTCCTGTTCTTTGGTTTCGGTTTTTGCAATACTACGAAAAACATTGCTGGAACTGAATGCATGTACATACATACATATGTACATGTCAACTGTTCGTGACATCCACTGACCCTCTGGCTTATTTTCTCTTTACAGAGGCTTTTACAACATTCCACACTCTCTTTCTCTGCTGCCTCTCTTCCCTCGTCCCTCTTTATCTCCCTCTTTCTCGTTCTCTCTCTCTCTGTCTTTCTGCAGCCGTCTCAAAGAGCCTACGACAACGACGTCTCTCTTAATCTGTCCCTCTTACTCTTTCCTTCCCTACCTCTCGCACACTCTCTCCCCTCCACATCCTCTGTCTGTCTGTCTCGCACTCTCTCGCAGTCTCGCTCTCTTCCTTTCGTCTCTCTCTTATGCCCTTTTAAAGCAGACGCTCCGTGTTTCACCCGGGA
>CALZFC010000051.1:1035000-1072500 GCA_945643635.1 Allodiplogaster sudhausi
TCTCGCTCTCTCTATTGCATCCTTTCATATATCCCAAGTAAATATACTACGGTTACTGTATTAATGACGTGGTGTCTTTTATGCACCACGTCTGTACTCCTTTTATTTATTTAATCAGACACAAAAAATTACTGAGTAACTGTGTACTCATGAGAAATTCTTCTTAGATGAGATGAGATGAGTAACCCAATGCGAATAGGAACTGAAGGGAGACGTCCGGTAATCGAAAACAACCCACCCCCTCATACACATCCGGAGGAGATCCTTTTCGTGCATTCGACCAAAAGATGAAAACAAACACGAATTCTTTAATACTCTATTTCATTACATAATGTGCCTTTTTTGGCCTGCCTGTTTTCCTTTTCGTTAGACTCGCCTATCACAAGTTCGGGAACGAGGCTTTATGATGAGAATCATACTTTCATTGTGATTGGTATCATTTTCGTACTGTAGAGATGACATTGGCAACACTATTTCTATAGCCAGACAATGTTCCCTCCTTCTTGTCCTGTATTTACTTTTCGCATGTCAATAAATTAATATGAAGTCATTTCCTCAAGATGAATCGTGGTTGGTGGGCGTGTCCTTTTCTTCTCTTTCATCCTGTCCCCTCTCCTTCCTCTTCTTAGGAAACCTCATGCTCCCTGTACTGCCCGCAAGAGGACCGTAGTCCCCCCCCCCCCGCATCTTTCCACGTCCATTCTTTTCCCGTGATTCGTTGGCGTCGTCCGTTAACTAGCGTTCTTATTTAAAATATATTTAAAATATTTGATTTTTACTCTTCCTATGCGTCAAACTCCTTCTTTCTTTTTTTTACTTTTGAAAGTGCAGACATTAGTCAAATTCAAAGGATAGAAGCCTTCTAATTTGCTCAAATTCTAAAAAAAATTATGTGAAGAATACATACATACATGTTATTAGTGCGTGTTTGTCTGGTGTTTAGTGGTGTACTTTCTGATTTGTCTGTCTTGTCTGTGTCTGCCTTCTCTACTTGTTGATTTGCCCGGTTGAAAGAGCTAATCATCCATCAGCTGGAGGAGTTGCTGCAAAAGAAGGACACACGCTTCATCTACTTACTGGCCCCTCCTTGCCATCTCTCTCCTCCTCTCGGCCAGCCCTCCTCCCGATGAACATATAAACGTGGCGAGAGAAAGAAAGAAAGAGAGAGAGAGAGAGTGAGAGAGAGAGAGAGAGTGAGAGTGAGTGAGCGAGAGAGTCGCAGAGAAAGTAGCAACTGCTGGCTGAAGAGGGAGAGTAAGTGACAAAGAGTTGCAGACATGCCAAGAGTGCGAAAGGGCTTTCTGCTGCTTGCGGCTGTAAAGCAAAATTGTGATCGAAGGAGAAAGACGGCGAGAGAAGGAGAGAGAGGGGAGAGGAAGAGAGAGAGAGTGAGAGAGATGGAGGGAATTAGAGAGAGTGAAAGCGCGAGAGAGCAGAGAGATGGAGACAGAGAGAGAGAGAGAGAGAAAAAAAAATTCCGTCTGGGCCGTTGGAATGGCCGGACGACAGCGAGAAACAGTAGGGGCTCACGTCGTCACACGCCTCAAATCTTTCCTCTCTTTCTCTCTGCACTCTCGCTTATCACAGTCTTTTTCGCTCTCTTCTCTGCGCTCTCTCTGATCGGTGTACTCTCTCTTGTCTTCCCTGATCTCTCTCTCCACACCTTCTCCGTACCTTGATGCCACTCTAGCCATGCTTCTCTTAAAGAGAGAGGTTATCTCGGGAACTCTTCTTTATTCTATCTATCTCTTTATCTCTACTCCCTCTCTCTCCCAACTTCTCTCACTCTCTCTCTCTCTCTCTCTCTTTCTCTCTCGCAGCTCTACAGCTCCTGCCCCCATCCATCTTTCAACTTTCCATCTTTCCATTTCTCTTGATGCAACACTCTTAGTGAGAAAAAGTAACTTTCTAGGATGGATGGGGTAACTGTCTCTTTCTCTCTCTGCCTCTCTCTCTCTCGCCTCAGGGCAACAACATATTCAACGGCAAAGTGCGAAGCGAGAAGAGTCATATGAGACCCCCGTCTGTCCTTGCCTCTTCTCGCCAGCTTCATCTCTCATCTTCATCAGAGCTCAAGTCTCATCCGTATATTCCTCTCCCTTTCTCGCTCTGTCAGTCTCTCTCCCTCTCTCTCTCTTTATCTCTCACCATCCGTCTCGACATCTTTTTGTCGTCGCTGCCCTTTTTCTGACGCCTCCTCTGTCATCTCTTATCACCTTGGCGAGGTGCAGACACACACGATTTTTGTCTACACCCTCCCCCCCCCCCCCCCCCTCCGACAATCCTCAGTCATCTGCCATTTCCGAAAGCATTTTCCTGAACACCGCGAATTCTACGGCGATTGCATGTCACGTTTATCTGTTAATCTCTTTCATATTCCCGTGTTCAGTTTTCTTATTGCTATTCTCATGCTTATGGTTAATTCATTTACTTTTAATATACAAACATTAATTTAGTGTTTTATATATTTCTTGCTCTTCTGCAGCAACTCGTTTGTAAGATGCGCAAGTGTCATCTCGATCTGCCACTCAATCATTTTGATTCTTTATTCTAATTCTTCATCCACGATTGCTTCTCCATTGCTCTCTCTCTCTTTCACTGTATTTCTCTCTCTGTGTTTATCTGCTCTTCCTCGCCTTTTTCTTTATGCTTGCTGTTCATCTCGTTGCATTTGCATCTCTCTTGCACACACACGAGAACAAAGAGTAGGCGGTTTAGAGCGAGAGAAAAAACAGAGAGAGAGAGAGAGATAGGGAGAGAGAGGTTCACGATAATCAAAGAGCGAGAGAAAGAGAGAAAGACGCCAAGAAAGCGATATACAAGCTCAGAAGGCTCACGAGCACGCGGGAAGCGTGAGAAGGAGCTGAATGGGGGGGGGGGGGGGGAGAGAGAGAAGAAAGAAAGAAAGGCGACAATGCTCATGGCAAAGAAGGCGAATTGACGGCTTGCCAAAACATGTTTTTTTTGCATATTATTTCTTTGTGCATAAGGCTATTTGTCTGATGTCAAAATAGAGAGCGAGTGGACAAAAAAGAATGATTCTTGGACTCGTTTGTTTTCTTCACACTTTCGGATCTCAGAAGGTGTCTTTGATAGGCTGTGGCTAAAGAATCCAAAAAAATCTATCTTGAATTGGCGCCTTTTTGCCTGCCTCAATGGAAATGGCAGACACTCGACTACAATAGTAAGGAAAATTAAAACAGATTACGGTAGATTTTCGTCCTCCTTTAATTTAGCATATAAATTTGGCATAGCGGAAAATTGGTGACATTACTTGGCCCCTTCCAAAGTAATCTTCTAATGACAATTGGCAGTTAACGACGAGCACGGAAATGGAAGTGGTCACAGTGGCAGAAGGCTGCATTCTGCGGAGAGCAACGCGCGTCGGAAGAGCGGGGCTATGCACAGTCCCGCCCAGGATCTTGGTACCAAGGAGGGGTCGGAGGGGTCGGAGGGGTCCAAATGCATCCTCGGTAATAACTACTTTCCTAGGAAAGAGAAAAATATTTTAAATGGTACGTTGGTTTGCTTATAGCGAACGGATGTTACTGTTAAAAAATCGATAATTTCTTATCACTTGATAAGAAGTTATCAGTTTTCGCTTATAAAAAATTTCATTTCTTATATTTTTAAATGAAATTTCTTCTGTACCATTATTTTGTCTCTACACATCTTCAAAAAATAATAAAATTAGAGATTGTATCATTGATAATGGAAATCGATAAATCAGACCTTATCACGCCTGTTAATAGCTGAGCAGATTCGCCCAAAGATTCTGAATCTAGTTATGTTATCAGTTTTCAAATAGAGTGCCCGTTAACAATATATTTTTGATTGTGTTTACTTTCCATGCCTTTCTTAAGGATTCCCCATAGTCTTGGACTTTGCCAAATTTTTGTCCCGGTATGATGCGTCCAAATCTAGGTTGCTGCAGTAGCATTGAACCTCAGAAATTTAGCGCGCGCACTTTTGTCCTCGGTTTAATTACCCAAGTTTGAGGTAGCGAAATAGCACAGACAGAGAAAAAAGGATTAGGCCCCGCCCCCTCGGCCTGAAAAGCCTCCCTGCCCTATTCTTTCTGATGAAAGGCATTGAAAGTACACACAATCAAAAATATATTGTTAACGGGCACTCTATTTGAAAACTGATTACATAACTAGATTCAGAATCTGCTCAGCTATTGAACATGCGTGATAAGGTCTGATTTATTGATTTCCGTTATCAATGATACAATCTCTAATTTTATTATTTGGGGATGTGGGTAGAGACAAAATAATGGTACAGAAGAAATTTCATTTAAAAATATAAGAAATGAAATTTTTTATAAGCGAAAACTGATAACTTCTGATCAAGTGATAAGAAATTATCGATTTTTTAACAGTAACATCCGCTCTCTATAAGCAAACTAACGTACCATTTAAAATATTTTTCTCTTTCCTAGGAAAGTAGTTATTACCGAGGATGCATTTGGACCCCTCCGACCCCTCCGACCCCTCCTTGGTACCAAGATCCTGGGCGGGACTGTGCATAGCCCCGCTCTTCCGACGCGCGTTGCTCTCCGCAGAATGCAGCCTTCTGTCACTGTGACCACTTCCATTTCCGTGCTCGTCGTTAACTGCCAATTGTCGTCCCTTGACGAGCCATGTTTTGGCAGGGAGTGCCCAAAAAGACAGAGAGGAAATAAGGGATGCAGCGAAATAATGTTCGAGAATTAAACGGAAGTGGGAAACGAAGCGGTAGATGATCAAATGGCAAACTATCAGAATTGGCGCAACGCCGATTCTGAGCTTTCCGTTACTGGTGAAATTTTCAAAATTAATCAAAGTAAAAAATTTCTTTCTCAATATTCGCACAATGTATGTACAACGTATGCAAAATTAGTACAATATGTCAACTTAAAGCATTGCTCACTTTATTCAAGTTTCTAATATTAGACAGATTTAGTCTAACAAAGCAGAATGTTTCAGCATTTGTTCATTATCACTATCTAATTGTTTAAGGTTTCTTTAAATTTGCCAAGAATAATTTTCTCAATAAGTTTTCAATTGTTCCACAAGATTACACAGCTCGAGTTTCTTTTTGTTCGGATACAAATGGCCTGGACAACGTCATAAGTACAATTTTAGTTTATAAAGAAAAAAATGTACTGATCATGAGCACACTCGTGTCGCCTTTTTGTTCTCTTTTGAAATTGATACTGAATTAAAAGATATTTAAATGCCGTTCTATTCACCGCTCGCTGGACACTCCTCACCTTCTCTATTTTTTTTGGTTGAATACCGGCGTACCCAACAGTAACAATCTGTCTCTATCTCTCTCTCTCTTTTTTTCTCTCTCTCTATCTCTCTTCCTCTTTCTCTCTCTGTGTCAGGCCACCACATTTATGTTCAAAAGATGGGCGCCAGGCCCCTTCTATTGACACCTAACAAAGTTAGGCAAAGTTCTGGACTTCGTTTGTCTGTGCAGAACCCCCGCTGTGTGCAGCAGCCATTATTATGATATTTTTGGCGCCAATATCAAAATACATATATGAATATATTCACATGTCCTTGCGTTCCTTACCCCGACATAATCGGTTATTCCTACGCTGTTTACTTCAATCTGCCAGCGTAGCGCACTTCACGTAGGCGTCAACATGCATTTCATTTGTGGCCTGGCCAGGCCCGTCGTTGCGGAGGAGCATCCTGGACACAGCAAAGTGGCTACGATATAAGCTCTATGCATCCGGCCCCAAGGGGCCCCTGTTCCATCCCCTCCTCTTATAGGGGTGGGGGTTGTATGTACGTACTTCTAGAACCACTACTACTAAGTATTATTATTTCCATCGAGCGTCCGATTCCATGGCGACGACTGCACCTCAGTCGAGGACTTCGTTCGCTCTCTTCTCTTCCTCTCTCTCTCTCCCTCTCTCTCTCTCTCTCTCTCTCTCTCTCTCTCTGCGCTGTGTCTTTTTTGTGGATTTGTTCGTGTTTTTGTGTGTAGTGAAGACAGATCAAACATCCAGGAAAATCCCTTGTGTGGTTCTGTTATTGTTATCAAGCCATGAAAGAGATAGAGAGAAGCAGAGATGGAGAGAGTGAGAGAGATAGGGAAAGAGATAAAGAACAGGTGAAAGACAGAAAAGAAAGACAGGTGAAATAGTCGGCCTGCTCATTGTGTGCATTTCACTGTTCTTATTATTTATTAGTTTTTCGCGTCTGGGCAAATCCCTTGGTCTTTCTGTTATTA
Organism: Allodiplogaster sudhausi; assembly: GCA_945643635.1. Taxonomy (NCBI): domain Eukaryota; kingdom Metazoa; phylum Nematoda; class Chromadorea; order Rhabditida; family Diplogasteridae; genus Allodiplogaster; species Allodiplogaster sudhausi. The sequence continues at coordinate 1,041,229 of CALZFC010000051.1, forward strand.
AGGCGTAAGTATTATTCTCACTGCGCGATTTGCATCAAATGAATACGGATTTCCTTAGTTATGTTCGATCTCATAATCCGCAACAAGACCTTAACATTTCCTGCTCCCATAACTAACAATAAGATATTAGCTCTAGATTCGTCATTAGGCTTCTGCATTTCTTTTCACTTCCTCTTTCTCTCTCACTCTGAGCACTTCTCTCTCTCCCTCTCTCTTTCTCTCTACGCTCTCTCTCCCTCTCTCTTTCTCTCTACACTCTCTTCACTCCGTCTTTCCTCTTTATCCTGATACGGCGGCTAATGATAGTGTTTTTTCACTCGAAATAAAGCGGCTTTTCTGCTGACACATCCATTTACAGTAATTTATATTTAGTTGTTTTTCGAAGCAATCCAACGAGGATCGAGGGCGAACACCGAAATTGTAAATAGTCACAGTTCCTGCAGAATGTAGGAATGGAAATAGCTCAGCCAGAACGAGCCTCCAACGCAAACAACCTGGAAATGAATTCCCATACATCTAAAACCAAACCTTCATCGGATGCGAAGTTATTGGAGGTAGAACCGTCAAATGCTTATCACTCAACCAATCCGTGCATTCCTTATGTACCTCTCCAAACATTGTAAATGTTTCTCCATTTCTTAATTGATGCGCCTGTCTAAACATTTGAAGAGTGCTTAGAATCTGTTGAGGGTTTATCCGTTGCTACGAATATTTCGATACTATCGTAGTTGCACCAAATACAAAGTATGGAAGTGACAAGTAGTGAAAACATGCACCTTTGTTGTTGTTACTCCTCCACTCCGCACACCCTCCGGGGATTGGAAGAGATAAATAATCATGGAATCGTGGGTGGGAGAGATGTACGAGGAGAGAGCGGCCGAGTGGAAGTAGAAGAGGAAGAAAGGATCGAACGGTCCTGAGGCGAAAGATTGAAGCCCCACTTCCGGATTCGCTCTGCGAATGCAAAGAAATGCCGGGTCCAAAGTGCAGACCTAATGATAATGAGGGGTAATAAGCGAGTAATGTGGACTCTGTGAAGGAGAGAACAAAGGTTATGACGGTTTTAGGATTGTTTGAAAGACAGAAAAGATATTGTCTATTTTTAATTTTTCTTTTAACATCATTTTGTTTTTTGTTATGACTACAAGTTATTCGGCTACTACAATAACAACGCACAGGAAGTATTGGAGGCGACTTTGAGAGAGAGAGAGAGAGAGAGAGAGAGAGCGAGTGAGAGAGCGATGGAGACAGGGAGGAAGAATGGCAGACAGTACGAGAGAGAGGAGAAAGGGACCTCAGAAGAGCCATCGAAACAGCTGTTAGTGTGATCCAAAGGAACTCCCAGTAGAATAGGTGCTATTTTTTTCTTAATTTTCTTTCGATATGCTTTTGTTCCCATTCATCCTGATGGTGAAGCAGTGATTCCTATGACCTCTTTGTCACTGTTTCAGTGTTTCCTTCGCCTTACAGCATAATAATGCAAATTGGTTGTGCAAATTTGAACTGCCAGTTTTTGCTTTGGTTTGTGCTGACATTTTCTTATTTATAAAAGTTCTACAAAACCTTTGATGTAAAGTTCACCTGAAAATGCAACTAATGCAACTTTTACTTACACTTTAGTTTCGCATCGACGTATAGAGAGAGATAGAGAGAGCGAGAGAAGAGAGAGAAAGAGAGATATAGCGAAAGAAGGGAGAGAGATAGCGAAAGAAGAGAGAGAGAGAGAAGAGAGAGAGAGAGCGAGAGAACAAAAAGAGAGAACAGTGAGAGGGAGAGAAAGAGAGATAGAGAGAGAGAAGAGAGAGAGAGCGAGTGAGAGAGAGATAGAGAGAGAGAGAGAGAAAGAAATGACACCGGCAACATGTGCAAAATTCGATGACGTCGACGTCAGACCACGACCCGCTTTCGCACACTGTTCCCACCCGTTGCAAGCCCGCTTTTGAGCTGTTTCTCATTGTTGAACACGAATACCTTTCACACTGCCCGTCGCTCGACCCAGAATAAGTCCCCTTTCTACAGACATGTTCGGCCTTGCACATAATTCTATTTACACAAGTATTTATAGTTCAAGTAGACAATCTCACCTCGCAGGTCACGATTCACTCGCAAAGAAGTAAGAAAAAGTCCAAGATGGAAGGAGAAGGACCATGTACATTTCCCCCTTCAATTTAAGTTTCACTCAAGTGGCGACTGTGCCTTTTTCGTCTCAAATACACCGTAATATGTAGCAAATAAGCGGTCGGAAGCAATAGTTGGGACAGCGAAGACCAGACGGTTTTAGCTGTCTTTGACGTGAAGCTTGCACCCGCAGTGGAATCTAGTATTTCCCAGAGCAGTCGTCACCTGTTAAAAAAGTTTTGCAACAACATATTGCCCGTTTCCTCTAGAGCATATATGGATTACATGAAGACAGAAAGGGGGCGAGTGAGAGAAGAGAGAGAGAGAAAAAGGGAGAAAGAGGGAAGAGATAGAAAGTGAAATAGACAGAAAGAGAGAGAGAGAGAGAGAGAGAGAGAGAGAGAAAGATGAGAGCCATTTGGTTCCATTAATTCGACGCTGGCTGGGATGTGACCTCAGGCACGGAATCGTGTCTTCTCTCTGCTTTGCCACTTTCTCGGTGACTTTCTCCTATATCTTTCTTTTTTCTCTCTCCATTCTCTCTCTCTCTCTATCGCCTTCTCTACCTTTCTATCTTTCTCCACTTTTCCGTAATTCTTGCATTTATGCATGTACATACAAACATTTGCCCGCATGATTTCCGGCGTATGTGATAAAAGAAATTTCTCACTTACACAGCTGAATTTTATTGTATCTCTCTGTCTCCTTAAATAGCTTTCTTGAGTTCTGCATTTGGTTATTTTTTGTTGCAAATACTTTCATAAGGATTTAATTGTAACTAATGCAGCAAATGTTGAAGAACATTTTTGACTGTTAGAGAGAGAGAGCGAAAGAGGATTATTTACGTCTGTTATGTTTTGTTATTTCCCCGATCATGTTCATCTTATCCGCAGCTTGATTCTCTGTCATTTCTAGAATGGCCCTGTTCTGTCCTTTCCATCGCCCTTCGAACCTAAGCTGCCATAAATTGTGCCGGCTTTAAATGTGTCTGCTTCCCTTGCTCATCTCGTCCGGCCGGAAGCACTCGTCTTGTCATTATTCCTTGCCATTCTTTGTCATTCGCCTCCTGTGAGAATGGATGGCATGGTGTGAACATTCTTGCACAATGTTCCATTATCACTTGTTCCAGGCTTATTTTTACCTCTTTCCTTTCTTGCTCTGTCTATATCTCTTTCTATATTTCTCTCTCTCTCTCCCTCTCTCTCTCTCTCTCTTTATCTTACCTTCTCTCTCTATCAATCTCTCTGCAACCTCGTATTGTCCCTTGCCCTCTCCATTCATCCCTTTTCTTCCCATGCTTAGCACGACGTCTGCCCTTGCTTGTCACCTCGCGAACACGGACGAATCTTTCATAAGGAAGATGGGCGGAGCGTCAGGGGAGGGAGGGAAAGGAGAGGCTGGATTGCATGGAATGGCGAGATAAAGGAAGGGGCGGTGGGAGAGAGAGAGAGAGAGAGAGAGAGGGTGAGAGGGAGAGAGAGAGAAAGGAGAGAGAGAATGAGAGAGGGAGAGAGATAGAGGGTGGAGAGAGAGAAAGAAACAGAGAAACAGGGGAGAAGTGCAGTAGCCCTTTCTCTCTGCAGGATGAAGACGGGGCTGAGAAAGATCATAAGAAACGTCGTCGTCCTCTCGGACCCGCCTATCCTTCCTTTTCCGCCCGTCGTCCCCCTTTGTCTCTTGTTTTTTTTCTACTTCTCATACGCCGCGCAGTTTTCATGTCCTGCTCCCCCTCCCCTGCCCTTTTCTTTCCTCTCTCACATGATGGCGATTAGAACATGTGAGCGCTTCCGTTTGGGCGCAGCAAACTCTCGATTAGTCTTCTACTCTGCTTCTCTATTCTCTTTGTCTCTCTCTCACTGTCTTACTCTCTCTCTCATACTCCCTCCCTCCCTCTCTCTCTATCTCTCCCTCTCTCTCTATCTCTCCCTCTCTCTCTATCTCTTTCTCTCTCTCTCTATCTCTCTCTCTCCCTTTTCGCACCGCTCCATGTCCGGATGTCGATGCCCCTTAATGGATAATTGTTATCCGGAGGAATGCTGCGAAGGGCATTCGTCAGCCGCCAACTTTCTTGTTCACGCGCAGACGAACGCGACTGAATTGTTTAGCGATGAGCTTCGATCTGGTGGGGGGAGAGAGAGAGAGAGCGAGAGAGAGAGAGAGAGAGTGAGAGAGACAGCGAAGTTAGATGAGAGAGACACAGAGAGAGAGATGAAAAGGAACGAGAGTGAGAGAGACACATAGAGAGAGAGACAGCGAGCGAGAGAGCGGATCAGAGATGAAGCTTTGATACTCGAGACGATGTCTACTCCTGCCAGCCACAAAAACATGAGGATGGCCAGCCACTCGGATGTGATATGCTGGTTGCCAGTTGATTAGTCTTTCTTTCTCTGGTACTCTCTGCCTCTCCTACCTCAATCACTCTCTCTTTCTCTCTTTCTATCACTCTCTCTCTCTCTCTCGTCTCCATCATTCGTCTTCCATTCTGTCGTATTTGATGTCTCTGCTCGGTGCATTGCGAGCGCCTGTCTCTGGAATGAGATTTGTATTGCCGGCAGCTCTCCTTCCGCCCCTCACTCAACCCCTAAGGAGCAACGGCCAAATCGAGGCGTCGGTCTCAAGTTCACTCTCTCTCTCTATCCCTCTCTCTATCTCTCTATCTCTTGCTTTCTCTCATTCTCTCTATCTCTCTCACTCTCTCACACTCTCTCACTCTCTCTCTCTCTCTCTCTCTCTCTTCATCGCAATTTGGCTATCATTTAATTTTTTCTGTCGTTGATCTCTCGCTCACCCTCCCTGCCAGTCTCTCCCTCTCCCTCACTCTTACTCTCTCCTTCTCACTTCTCTTAACGAGATATCATGAGACTTATTGCATTTAAAAGCGCTCGTACCCATGTTGCCCTCTTATGCTTCAACGAGATAAGCTTCATGACTCAATCTGCGATTCGTCTTTTTGACATGAAAAACTTGCAGTCTTGTACTTTTACACACACATACATGTGTGCATATGTATTCGCACAAAAACAGATAAAGTAAAGAGAACGATGCAATTTCTAACGAATGCTTGCGAAATCATCGATGATCTTTATTCTACCGTAGTCCTTACATTTGCCTCCAGACAGGCTACGTACATAAGTCTTCTCATTTCTCGTGATCGTCTAACGTGCGCCAGAGATCGCTTTTAATTGTCTTCTTCATTTGCTTTCGCTCTTTCCTTGCTGTTGATTCAATATTCCTATCACCGACTCTTTCGGATATCCTGTCCGCATCCGGGCAGATATAAAGACAGAGTCTGCCTTTTTATCTTCTTCCTTTTCTTGAGATTTACCCCCGGCTTCTCCTCTTTCTCCGCCAGTCTTACTTCCTCTTGAGTGAACGGGGCAGATAACATGAGAATGTGAGCTGTCATTATTGCTAATCCGCAGTCTCATAATATACCCTGTTTGTTCAGCGCACCTTCTTTATCTTTGTTCGAGCAATAACATATATTTACATCTTTACTCCTCCGAATATCCGTTGCCCGTGGGCGTTCTAAGAGTCACGCCGTATTTACACGATATCAGTAATCTTCCTTGAGTGACCGTACTCTTCTTCTAAAAGGCGGCCGCCCACGGGGCCGTCGATGTGAATGTGGAACGAGTCGTCGACAACGGCGTCGAGCGCGTCCACCCTCGCCGAGGCGGCGGCGCGACTCGCCGAGGCTGCCGATGCTGTCCGTTTACTTATCAAAAAGGCGCCAAAATAAAATAAAAAATACTACCGTATCCTGATAAAGCCCATAATACACGTTCTATCAGTATTTCCTGATTTCTTTTCTCGAGCAGGATTTTAAATGTTTTTTTTCACAATTATAACGGCGCGCTAGCTATCTTCTTCGGCTTTTATTATAGTATTTCTTTGTACATATACCTCTCGTCTCTCTCTCTCTCTCTCTCTCTCTCTCTTTGTCTCACCATCTCTCCATCTCTCTCCCTCTCTCTCTATCTCTCTCTCCCTCTCTCTTGCAGACAGCTCCGTCCTCCTCGTCCGAGCTGCTGTCTCAACTGTCGATCGGTGTCTTCCTGCTGCTGATCATCTTCGCGTGTGTGATAGGCAATGTCCTCGTGATCCTCGCCGTGTGCTGGGAGCGCGAGCTGCGCGCCCGTCCCCAGTGCTATCTCATCTTCTCGCTCGCTGTCGCTGATCTCATCGTCAGTGCCTTATACAGCCTTAATCTTATCTAGCCTAAACTTATTCCAGCTTAAACCTAATATTACAATTAAGCCAGCCTTAAACGTCCTTAAGGCTTTCAATTAGAACACTAGGAAGTCGTCGTTTTTTTCTCAGTGGGGCATAAAGTTTAACTCGCAGCAATCAACTGTATATGTATCTAGTTTCCGCCTGACACTCGGACTACATAAAAGAGCCTTCTTCCATGAAACATAGTTTACTGGTTTACTAAGAAGCAATCCGTGCTTCGCTGCCGCAGACGATATTAGCTGCTCTTATTAAAATACGTTACTTTTTCCTCTGCTCAACGTCTTTAAATCAAATTTGTGTGGGAGAGTGCAGAAATGAGTTAAAAGAGAAAAGGGAATTTGGTTAGACTTCATGTTTTTGGAGCAATTTTCTTGCAATCACATTGCTCGAAGTACATATGATGCCAATTATAATACATGTTGGTTGGAAAAAATAAGGCGCGGAAAAAAGTAGGAATTCAGTAGTTGCTATGATTAAAAAAATAGCGCATTGCGAATTGGAAGCTATAGGCAGATCCGGTGACAATTGTATTGAATATTCATTTCGTGAGACCGGAAAATGTCAGCTACAAAACACGATTAAGCGAATAAATAATCAACAACACATGAGAGGAAGGAATAAAAATAGAGAGAGGGAGAGCGCGAGAGATTGAGAGAGAGCGAGAGATAGAGGGAAATAGAGAGTGCGAAAGATAGAGAGAGAAAGAGCGAGTGAGAGAGTGAGAGAGAGCGAGGGCGTGGGAGAGAAAGAGAGAGAAAGAGTTATAGAGAGAGAGAAACAGAGAGAGGGAGAGAGAAACAGAGAGAGAGAGAGAGAGAGAGAGGCGGAAGGCGAGAGGGGGAGCCCTGGGAAACACGGCCACTATGGCAATCGTTTTCGCTTGTCCGTGTCGTCGTTGTTTTACATCTCATTGAATTGAGAAGTGAAGAGAAGAGACATGTGGATGAGCTGACAGTGAGATCCATAAGAAAAGGCAATTTATTCGCTCCGTTGTTTTCGGGCTCTCGCTTTCTCCACTCAACCATTCGATTCATTCATTATTCTGGAAGAGAAGAACACTGCCTAACACGCAAAAATGAGAACTCATCAAGAATTACTTGGAGATCTCCTATGCCGATTACAGTACATATAGAATTTCAAGGTAATGGAGTTTTGCTTAACATTGTTTTTTTTGAAACATGAAAGTGGAAAAGGAAAGGTCACGAGAATGACAATTGGGAAAGTACATTTGAGATGCGCTCCCGTGGCACATGGTTTGGACTCGAATTGTTCAGTCACGGGAGACAATGAACTCGCTCTTAATCTAAATGCAAATTGCAAAATTCGTTTCAACAATTTATCTGCCTACGACCATACACTAAAAGCCTAACCTAAGTATATGTAATTTAAACATAGTAAGTGCAAGTGTAACTCAGCGTTTTGAACAACAACAAAAAATGTTGCTCTTAAAATAAAATGTAAAAAGCCTAACCACATGCCTTCTGCTCTGTTTGTATAATTCATCGTCAAGTAATTCATTGTAATTTCACTCATTCATCCACTTTCTTCCTGGCTCAATCTTGGCTCCTTTGTCCAGGCAAAGAAATAAAACGAGGCTGCATTCATGAATGAACGTTGTTTGAACGGGGCGCTTCTCTCCTTTCATATCCTTTGCAATCTGCGTGAATCCGCTTTGCAACGCTCCTTGACCGTCCCCCGTGGAACTGCTCTCTTATGAACAATTCATCTCTCTATCTTCGTCTCTCTCTCCTTCTCTGTCTCTGTCTCTGTCTCTCTCTCTTTCTCTCTTGCTCTCTCATTCTCTCCGTCTTTCATAAGCAATCCACCCATGTGCGCTTCCTCCATTGCCATCTATGGATTCATCACTGAGCTTTCTAGACTCAATCTTAATCCTTCTGAGCATGTTCTTTCTATAGAAGAATCGTTATGAAATATTTATGCTCAATCGAAGACAAAACATTATGGAAGGTTGCAATAGTCGTGAGAGGACTTGTGAAAAGGAGGAGAGATGGAGAACGAGATAGAAAGAGTAATAGAGAAACAAGAGAGATAAGAGAGAGAGAGAGTACGAGAAAGAGAGAGAGAGAGAGAGTACAAGAAAGAGAGAGAGAGAAAAGCGCAAAAGAAGAATAGAGAAAGAGAGAGAGAGAGAGATAGAAAGAGAAAAAGGACGGAAGTGAGGTAACCCTTCTACGCAATCGAATGCGCCTTAAGACATTTCTTGAAAGTCCGACGACAGTATTTTAGGCATGCAAGACATGCTCTAAGTAAGGAGGAAGAGAGAAGGAAGAATAGAGAGGCATGTACATACAAAGTTGCAAATTAGAAGAAGACTGTAGGTAAGAGAGAGAGAGGGAGAGTGTGTGAGAGACAGAGGTTGAGAAACAGAAGCACTGGAGATCCATTAGACAGTCTGGTCTGTGGAGCCCTCCGACCAGACCCTCAGGGAGTGCCCAGGGGAGGGACCAAGAAAAGGTGCCAAGATACATGTGATAAAGACAAAGGCGGCGTGGAAATCTACTTTGATCAGTCTAATGAGGAACCGCGGGCCATTTCGGGGAACATGGCACGGCTTGCGGAAGCTGACGTTGGATACGACAGCCCTCATTGGCCTAGGTTTCCTATCTCTTCCCTCTTCTCTCTCTCTTCTCTCTCTCTTCTCTCTCTCTCTCTTTCTCTCTCTTTTCTCGCCCTATTTCTCCTCTCTTTTTCTCGCCCTCTTTCAATACTCTCTCTCTCTCTGTCTTATCTATCTATACCTCTCTGTCTTTCGTTCTCACTCTCTCTCTCTCTCTCTCTCTTCAAATGGCCATGTCCAAGTCCATGTCGGATGCGACAAATCGTGCCAATTGCCGGGTGGTGCAGGACTCGTACACGGCAAACAGCCGCCGCGCCCATCTTCCAGGCCGGCTAATGCGGCTAATCGGACATCCGGCGGATGTTTCATTTTAAGCGTGAGAGAAGAGAGCGAGGAAAGGAAGAGAGAGAGAGAAAGGAAGAAAGAGTGAGAGAGAGAGAAGAGAGAGAAGAGAGAGAGAGAGAAAGGGAGAAAAGGGCAATGTTGTTTTCGGCATCTTAGGTGCATACATTCATATATTCCTGGCCTATTTATCCTTATCGTGAGATAGAAGTGCATCCGTATAGTTAGCTTTATTTCTTTTAGAGAGAAGGAAAGAGAGAGAGAGAGTAAACTAGCAAACTACATACATATATTCGTGGGTAAAAGACGAGGAAAAGGTAAGAAATGGAAAATATAGAAAACCCGGTAAAAACACACACAAAGAAATGGGTAAATCGAAATTCAGGGGAGTGTACATGATATGTACATATGTTGTACATATGTATGTATGAATGTATGAATGTATATAAGAGAAGGAACGAGCAGCTTCAGATGGGGACAGAATGCACTTTAATTGTGGCCGATTTCTGCACGCTCGAATGCACTTGTATTCTTACATGCGCTCCTTTCTATTTTTTTATATATCTGCTCACAGTTTCCGCCTCCTATATTTTATATGTATATCTTGTATCTCTCATCTTGTTCCACTTTTTCTTTTAATTTTTTTTTCTTGCTTCCGTCAACGATCTTATTGGAGCGACGGAAGGATTAACACACAGCATTCATAACCACATCTTAGACTTATGTACATATATCTTTGGAGCAGATTAATATGAAATTTTTTTTGGCATAATGAATTTTAGAGAGTCTTTAATTAGATATATGTATACACATGTTTGTAGAAATAGATTATTAAATTAATTTTTTTTAAATTATTTTCATATATATTTGATTGCTTCCATCTCAGGTCGGCCTGATTGTGACGCCGCTCGGCGCGTGGTCGACGGTGACGGGCGCGTGGACACTCGGCGTGACGCTCTGCGACTTCTGGATCTCGGTCGACGTCCTCGTCTGCACCGCCAGCATCCTCCATCTCGTCGCCATTGCACTCGATCGGTTAGAAGAAGACCCACTCTGGGTCTCGAAACCCAGTCATACCCCCTCCCTTGAACTTGGTTGTTCAACGGTGTAGTCGACGGCTCTTATTGTCAGGGGGTCTCTGCACCCAGTTAATCCCCCCACTCCCCTCTCCGATATCATGGGTTATAACACGACAAGCTAATTGCGAAAAGATCTTTGGTTCAGTGCCATGGAATTTCTCTCCACCTTACCAAAAAAAATCTGACTAGAAAGAGTGTTACTCGTTGAAAATGCATGGATCTTGTTCATAGAATTGCACCGACTGGTACAAGCTATTAAAAGAGCAACGAACGTGAGAATACATTTATAGTCGAGGTGATGAAGTCATTCTCTCCATCACTCTCTCTTTCTCTCTACATCTCTCTCAGTCTCTCTGTCTCTCTTTCTCTCTCTCTCTCTCTGTCTGTCTGTCTCTCTCTCTCAGTCTCTCAGTCTCTCTCTCTCTGTCTCTCTCTCTCTCTCTCTGCGTGTTCTTGACCTCAGTACGTTGGAAATTTGTGTTCCGCGAAGGAGTGCACGACAAATTGGCAGAAGGCGAACACCAGAGGAGGGAGAAGCTGGAAGAAGAAGGAGAAGGAGCAGCAGAGAGGAATTGCTCTTCCGCGACCACACAAGTCACACTTGGAAGATTACCACTGACCACGGAACGAACGCCTGCTCTTGGATGCTGCAAAGGATGAGAAGAAAAAGGAAGCGAGAAAGAGCTTCCAGAAAAGGGCATCCCGAGATGGCTAATGTCTTCATTACATACAAGAAACGAAAGATGATAAAAGTGAGAAGATCTGTTCCATCCTCACGTGTGGAAAAGCCTCCAGAAATAGGCCCTAATCCTCTGCCGAACTCTAATTATATCCGATGATAAGCAATTCTAGACCAGAAATAGACAAATAAGTTTCGCTTCTGTTCTACGTCTTCCTAATCGCATTTGTTTTCTTTCATTTGCGGGTTCCACCAAGCACTTGACGTCAGCGTATTGGTTCTCTGTTGCATCTTCTATGACAATTACATCATGTAATCAGCTGGCTCTTGGCTTTTCCGCGTCTATCTTTCTATCTCTCTCTCCTCGCTCTCTCCTCTCTCTCATCTCTGAATTCTCCTTGGGTGATTGGTGCAGAATACAATTTCCCTCGTCCTTTCCTCTGGCCAGTTCATTCGGCTTTTTCACGCGCGCACCGTGCAAGAATGTTTTTGCTCTCTCTCTCTCTCTCTCTCTCTCTCTCCCTCTCTATCATACCGCCCAGTTGACTTCTTGTCTCATTGTCAGGCTGCCCCCTTTACATCTCTCTCTCTCTCTCTCATCGTCTCTCCTCCATCATCGTTTTCGTGCGGTTAGCCCTTCAACATATGGCTGAGCGCGACGCGATGAACATGGCAAAATGGCGAAAAGATGCGCCCCTTCTCTCTCACGATAGAGAGAGAGAGAGGAACGAAGAAAGGGATGCAGAAAAGGAGGGAGACAGCGAAAGAATGGATGTTTCGATGATACGCAGACAGTGAGAGCAGAGCACAAGGCTTCAGGGCTCCTTCAGAACAAATTTTGTGCGTGCGCGTGTTCTCAAGAGCTCATGCAGGCCATCTGAGAGAGGAGAAGAAGAGACTTTAAAGGGTAATGAGATTGCGGGATGCTCTGCCATGCGGTGGCAAGTGAGAAAAGAGAGAGAGAGAGAGAGAGAGAGAACGAGAAATAGAGGTGCGAGACAGAGAGGTATTGAGAGAGAGAGTGCGAGAGATTGAGAAGGTGTGAGAGAAAGAAAGAAAGAGACATTCTCTCTCTCTCTCTCTCTTTCTCTCTCTCTTTCTGGAAAGAACAAGACCTTGCCCGATGAAGACATCATGGATATCTTCGGGGGTTATCCAATCTGAATATTGTTCGGATTAGATAACCAACCCCATGTTCTTTTCCCCAGCTTGAGCCTCTGGCAAGCAAACAATTTATGCGGGGCTTCCTCCGTGGATAGAGTTTGATAGCTCGCTTCCACTAATCCACTGTGCAAACCTTTTCTGAAAGTGAAGACCTATTCCTGGTTGGAACATGCGAGACTAAGTGTCCGTTCGCTGGTTATGAGAGGAAGCTACATGTATGTATGTATGTACATACAAAGGTGTAACATCAAATCTGTGGCCTGTGCACACGCACATTTGTTTGTACATAATATGTATATACAGATGTATGTATCTGTATATGTACATACATGTACCGGATCGCATTGAATGGTCGTAAACATGCAGACATACATATATGTATTTTCATTCGAATAACTTTTTTCACTTTCACAAGACATTGACTTATGTACGTGGGAGACATTGAATGTGAAGAAATGAAAAAAAAGGCTCTTTGGTTTTGATAAGGTTCTTTACATATACAAATTCATTATCGCATAGCAAAATACATACATATATTTCAGCAAGAATAACAGCATATAATGATAGGTACCGCTCATAAACTAGTGATTGAAATGATAAGAAAGTAGGTTAAAGTGCATAATTAATAGAAGACCACCTTGCCACAGGTACTGGAGCATCACGGACATCTGCTACGTGCAGAACCGGACGCCGCGGCGGGTGCTCGTGATGCTGGCGGTGATCTGGACTCTGTCTCTCGCCATCTCCCTCGCGCCCTTCGCGGGATGGAAGGACGACGGCTTCGAGCAGCGCGTCCAAGTGCAGCACGTCTGTCTCATCTCGCAGAGGATCTCCTATCAGGTCGGTTTAAAGCAGCCAGAAACTCGCATTTGAATTCGCGCCTTTTGGCCTGAGACAAGGGCGAGAGAGCATGTCATTTTGAGATACGCTACTAGAATAGTGAGAAAAATTGAAATAAGTTGAATTTCATTCACGCTTACTATTTTTTTCTGTTCTTTCTCCTTTTGTTTTCTCCTTTCGGATCATATTAGACGTAGAGTTTATCTTAATTAAACGTATAATTTTATAGCAGAATATCAAATATCTATATATACATACAGTACCGCCCAACAACCAGGGGTGCAGGAACTTTCGGAACTTTCGGAAAGTTCCAAAATGTCCGATCAAATTGTGCGCTTCTGGATAATCGCAAGTCGATTTGGTTTGCATATTCGGATTCAGGCACTCGTGTTTTACCATAATTGAGCATAAAATGTCAAAATAATGCAAAATGAAAATCTTGTGAATTCAGTGGTGCAGGACCATCACAATTCGTAGTGTGTCAATGTGTAATCGTTTCAGTGCAATTTATGAAGGCAGTTTCACGAACAGAATTACTCTAAATTACAGTTGCAGATGTCATTTAGCATCCTTTTGTCTTATCTAGTGACTTTTATTGTTACAAGTAAAATACTACGTCAAAAAATCTTGCAAAAGAAAATTGAATAAATTGGTTCACAAGAGGATTCGAACACCAGCCACTCGAATCACACTCTTACAAGCATACCAATACTCCACACAGCCATATAGCGTAGATCTATAAACAATTTTAGGAAGCATTTGACGTTGTTTGTAAGAGCCGTTACAGTCCATGCCACGAAAATTCCATTCCTTCCGAAGTCATCCACAGCAAAAGATTTACTGCGAGTGGGGCCCGAACCTGTGACAAACAAAATAGCAGGCTAAGCCACTGGGCCATACCAATCATATCAGCCCGCACGAACAACCGAATCCTTGACAGTTGGTCAGCCACCTACTTCCCAACTTCACTTTCTCTCTCTCTCTCTCTCTCGCTGTTACTTCTTGAGTTGTTCTATCTTTGCTTCGCTTTGAAAGATCCCCCACTTTGGGATCTTTCAAAGCGAAGCACCCACTTTATCATTTTGACTCTACTTCCTTTTCCTTGTCAAAACATTTGTCCCGTTTGGGATTCGAACTTGCGACGCTCAAAATTGCAAGCAAGCGCGCAGCTTACTGCGCTACGCAGTCTTTTGTCTCAAACTCGACAATGATGATGACAAAAGCCATCTACTTTCTTATTCAATTTCTTTTCTCTTTCTCGTTCTCGTTCTCTCTCTCTCTCTATCTCTCAATATTTACCGTAGATATCGGGCACTTGAATTTTGGTTGTGGCCGAGCCGGGGCTGTTCCATCTCTGGTCTGTACGACCCTTTGGGCCTGGATAGAGAAAGAGCGAGAGAGAGAGACAGAGACAGAGAGAGAGAGAGAGAGAGAGATAACGAGAGAGAAAAACAATAAGAGAGAGAAATAGGGGGAAATACATAGAGTGAGAAAGAAATTGAAAGAAACGTAGATGGCAGAACATAGTTTTGCCGTTATCACAGTGAGGTATCTTTCAAAGCGAAGCAAAGATAGAACAACTCAAGAAGTAACAGCGAGAGAGAGAGAGAGAGAAAGTGAAGTTGGGAAGTAGGTGGCTGACCAACTGTCAAGGATTCGGTTGTTCGTGCGGGCTTATATGATTGGTATGGCCCAGTGGCTTACGCGTTAGCCTGCTATTTTGTTTGTCACAGGTTCGGGCCCCACTCGCAGTAAATCTTTTGCTGCGGATGACTTCGGAAGGAATGGAATTTTCGTCAATTTCATCGGACATTTTGAAACTTTCCGAAAGTTCCGAAAGTTCCTGCACCCCTGGTTGTTGGGCGGTACTGTATATGTACACCACATTTTTTGCCTTAAAATTCTGCCTCATAATGATTGCCTGTATTCCGGAGCTGCTTTCTTTGAACGCTGCCGCTTGTCTAATCTTCTCTCTTCTTTATATCTATGTACTTATCTCGCAATTGTAATAGTGAGACTCACTTGGCAAGTTCTTTTCCCCATTTCTTATAAAATACCGTAGTTCTCATACTAAATTTATTGTCTCTTCCCAAGAGTGAAGTTTTTGGCCGCTCTATTCTTCCAGTTCCTCTGCTTATTTTTTCCATTTCATTGTCGCGTTCCATATAATTCCCCCGAGGCCATTAAAATCGTTTGTCGCATCTCCTTTGTAGCTCCAGCAGATGTAGCATCCAAAAGTTGTCATATTTACTCTGACAAAAAATTAAATCCACTGCAGCTCGCGCGCATGAGTTATGGAGAGGAGAGAAGAAAAGAAGAAGAGAAGAGGAGAAGAGGAGGCTTTGTCAAACTTTTAAACGATCCCTCGAGAGGGCGCCACATGAAATATGAGTGAGACACACAACAGACGTTCTGGCCTGGCTTTTATTCCCTTGTCACAAATTTGTGCTGAGTTGCTTCCTGGTGCTTGCTTGAATATGACAAGGGACATCAGAAAACATTAGGATGATATCGTCGGGATGACAATTTTAACAGTAAATAATGTGAGTTAATTCATAATAATAATTGAGTATTTATCATTTTGGATTGAGGTCTTCTCGACAGCGACCGCCTTCTACATTCCACTCTGCGCGATCATTTGCGTGTATTGGAAGATTATGAGAGCGGCCAAGAGGAGATTCAAGAGGGAGAGAGACAGGAGGACCGTGCATCGGCCACCCCCTGGCGGGCAAGATGCACCCAAGAAGGTACGAGAGAGAGAGAGAGAGAAGAGAAAGAAAAAAGAAAGAGAAAGAGAGAGACATAAAGAGAGAGACATAAAGAGAGAGAGAAACAGACGGAGAGAGAAAGAGATAGAGAGATTACAAGCAATCCCCTTCAGGTGCCGCTGATCGCGCGGCAGACCTCGCTCGGCCGCATGTCCTCCGCGCCCGTGCAAGTGGCTGGCTGTGCGCCGCCACCGCCCGCTGTTCTCATAACGGCAGAATCGACGAATGGCGGACTGAGCCAGGTAGGAGAGGAAGAGGGAATGGAAAGAGAAGAGAGAGTAGAAGGAGAGAGAGGTGGGGATAGAGGGTTAGGTACATATGGTTGAGAGAGAACGCGGGAGAGAGAAAGAGAGCGAGTGAGAGGGTCCCTTGTCTTCTCAGGCCAACAGCAACTCGTCTTCGGCCTCTGACGAAGGACTCGCCGTTCCGATCGATGCCACCATGGAATACAGCGGGAGGTCAACGGCGAATGGAGAGAGCGAGACGCCCGTCGACAGCGTTGTTAGGGCCGGTAAGTAGAGGGTGAGAGAGTGAGAGGGAGAGGGAGAGAGAGAGAGAGAGCGAGAGTGTGTAGAGAGAGACGGAGAGAGAGAGGTGATAACCTATCATTTGTTGGAATTTCAAAATTGTTTGAATTTAACTGAGTCAATCTACTTGTCGGTAGCGATCCCGCGCCCTTGAACTCATAACCCATAGCCACTTACCACTCGACCAACCAGAGCACCCCATTGCAGCGAACGGCGACGGCGGCGGACGGACGTCGTCGTTGAAGAGCGGCATGGTGCAGCTGGCGAAGCGGCAGCGGCGGCGGCCGAAGGAGTCGCCAGAGACGAAGCGGGAGAGGAAGGCCTGGAGGACCCTCGCCATCATCACTGGTATACTTTTCATTTTTTCTTTATTTTTTTTTAAAAATATTTTCCTAATGAAAATATACATATGTATAAGAACAATGAAGAATTATGTCTTTCTTCTTTTATTTCAAAAGGGGTGAATTTCTAAATAAATAATGAAAAAATCTCTCTTCTTCAAAGGCACGTTCGTCGCGTGCTGGACACCCTTCTTTCTCGTTTCGCTCTATCGACCGATCTGCCGCTGCCAGATACCGTCACTCTTGGAGTCGATCACACTATGGCTAGGTGAGGAGAGAGAGGGAGAGGGAGAGGGAGAGAGGTAGAGAAAGAGATATAGAAATAGAATAAGAGAGGCTTTAAAATGTTTTTGATCTTGGGAGCAGCATGCCAAAATATTGCGATCCATAAGGAACGGCATTGGAAATTTGTACTTACTTCATTCGTGCAATTTTTATGTACATATATAATTAACTAACCATGAGGAAATGACTTAAAGCAGAAAACATTATAATAATAATTACAGGCTATCTCAACTCGGCGCTGAATCCGATTATTTATACGGTGTTCTCGCAAGACTTTCGGGCGGCTTTCAAGAAAATTCTCAAACGAATCTGCTTCATCAACGATTACTGAAGAAACAGCAATCCTCGCGAGTATCTGAGACTACGGTATTATTAGTACTACTATTGCTGCGAATAGGAAAGTGTATTGTAAAAATGTATTTCGTATACCATAAAATAATGATGATTATTATTATTTATATAAATATCATAAGTAGTGTTATATTCTTTTGTAATGCATGCGTTTCATCACAATTTGTACGTGGTCTCATGCCGGTGTCTCTGGTCGAATCCGCTTCTTTCTCTTTTTTCTGCTATTTAAAAAAAACCATTCTAATTACGAGGGAAAAAAGAAGAAGAAAAAGAAGCGAACTGCCACCTGAAACGGGTTGTCATGATGTTACAATTTGTTGTATTCTGTCCAAGAAGGTAGAAATGATTGCGACTAATTTTGTTAAGCTGTAAGTTTCCGCCAACTTATTTCGCATGTTATAAAATGAGCGTAATTGAAGTCTGAAGTGAGTACAACGACACACAAATTACGATTGGGATGTCTGAAGGCACAGGCAACACAAGTTTGTATGAATATGTATGACGATACTGGAAACTTTTAATAATGACAATTTGAAATTAAAAATTTCGTAATTTATTTTGGTGACATATATTTGCAACAGATAAGAGAAGCGGTTCATGCAGTGACGGCTAAGTAACCAGGAAATTTGGAAAGACAGAAGACGAGATGGAAAGAGAAAAATCACATTAAAGGTGCCCACTAAACTCAGCCGGTCTCACTAAATCAATGCTCTCTTCCCCAAAGCTCACCATCGGCAGAAAGGCGCGGATTCAAGAATGAGTTTAAGGCTCCTTTATTATTTCGTTCAACATCAAAGATGTGAGTCATATTCCACCGGGCAACTCGAGTAGGAAGTGTATTCAAGTATACCACATGGAAAGTAAAAGTGCCTCATAAAATACGACCATTACTTAAGTAATGGTCGTAATTACTTGGCCATGACACCGACTCGCCGTAAAATCGGTATCAGATAATTTATTTTTGTGTGTGTGAATGATGGGTTTAACAAGCATGAAAATATTATTACTGAATTTCGATTTATTGCTCATTTCATTATAATAAACAAAGCAGAAAATGAACGAAACAAGCGATAAAGAATGATTGCCCAATGCCTTCAACAGATTGAGAGATCAATAAAGAGGACAACTAGAATTCTAGGCTAGAAATCAAAGATTTTAACATTTGTTTTTATGAACCACAACTTATCTTTACATCCACATTACATGACAGTAAGAAATAAGTTAAATAGTTTGAATTACGCATGTTCTGTTCGTAAATACTACCCGATTTCCTCATAATCAGTCTGCGCAATTTCACAAACCACCGTAGTAAAGTGTCCTTTTCCGACATTTTAACAGAGTTTAATAGTTTTGTGAAAAATACACCTATCAAAAAAATTTTTCACATTATCTCAGAAACAAACACTCCCCTCTCTCTAAACGTTATGATTACAAATCTCTCGCGCATCCTTTGTGGCTAGACGAGGAGTGAGAAGAGAGACCATACTCTCACTGCTTTCGGGTAGTATAAGCTTGGCCTCTCTCGTCTTCCTTTCCTCTTCACCGCTTCGATTCTTTTAGAACTTTATTTTCATCTTCACTTCCCACTGATCTCATCGAGGAAAAACAGTTTACTGTGTCGGCAGAAAAGAACACTTTCCTACGGTGTAGATGATTATTATAGCGAAGAGAGGGAGAGTAAGAGAGGGGAGGGAGGACATACATAGATACATATAGAGAGGGAAATAAAGAGAGAAATAGAGAAAAGTGGATATCACTGATTATCCAGGGAGCATTGGCGGATTATGGTGACTTTGCGGGGCGGTGCGGTGGCGGGATTCGGAATGCCCTTCTCATGCTTTGCGACAAAGTCAGAGACGCGTCCGCGGGGGATGCCCGCGGGCAGCGACATCTTCCGCTGGATCAACGACCCTGCCGCCATGCCACCGACGCCGCATTTCCGCTGCCGCGCCAAATCGTCCGAGGTGCGGCGGCCACCACAGGGAGAAGTTAGAGGGGGCGGAGAAGCAGAGTGACTGGTGCGATCCTGGAGGAGTTCAAAGAAGTTATTAGCTAAAAGGTATACTGTATACAGTACAGCTCAACATTATTTGTGAAAGATATCAATAATATTAATGTTGGACACAATAATGTTGACCGGGACTGTAGGTTAGAGATGCACCAAAGCTACTGTATCAACTGATCCGCACATCCTCTGCGCTACGCATAGGGAAGCATTCAAAACTGAATTGCAAAAGCTTTCAGGTAAAAAAACAATATTACAATCTACTTCATTATTGACATGCAGTCATGTTTGGTGAGCGTTGAAACTGGAAAGAATACACGACTGTTGTAGGCATGCTGCCCAGAAGTAAATGATAAAAACAGACATTCGTATTTTATTATATTAATGAATATGCGCGTGAGTATAAAATAGAAAAAGAAGCTTTGGAAATGATATTACAAAGAGTGTTATCATCAAAAAGCTGTCAGGAGCGCCTAACTAAGTCAAATACGACCCTCAAACTCGCCTGATTGGCTACACAATGGCTCTAGAAGTGGCGCTTCCTCTGAAATTGGGTGTCAAGAAAAAATACCAAGTTTAAAAGTCACTCAAAATTATTAACAGTGCAGAAATAGGTGGTTTTACTGAAGAACAATAAGATTAAAGGTTTCTTTTCCTAGAAGTGCATGTGAAGGGGAAAAAAGGTTTATGAATATAAAACCAACTTCAGCTCCTCGTAGCAGTTTGTCGAGTTGATCAGGATCGAGCGATTTTGACGTTTGAGAACCGTTGTTTCTGCAAATGGAAAAAAATGTCGTTTACACAAATAGAAAAAATATAAAAGAAATATATTCGCAATAAATTATATAAATAATGTGTAAACAACAAATAACACTTTAAAAAATAAAGGAAAATTCCATACTGGCTGAATCCGACGGAAGACTTTCTTCGGCCGGTCGAGAAGCGCAGCGACTTTCTGCGATCCTTGAAAGGATCAATGCAGAAGGCGCGTCTGAGGAGATTCTTATTGATCAACTATTGATTGATAACTTGATAATTCCATTCTTTCAAACCACAATGTGAGGAAAACCATAATAAGAAATATTTATTAAAAATTTTCATAATAACTTTTTGGTTTCGCAATAAATAATTAACTAAATAAAGATATAACCCATTGGAGGCGCTCGATCCGGCGCTGCCGCCAGCGATTGGGTCGGCGGCGCAGACCGGCAGAAACTGCGTCCGATTACTGCGGTAGGCGTCGAGGCGGCGCGCAATCTTCAGATAAGAGTCATCCGTCTGCACGATCACTTCCTGCAAGAGGAATGTCAAGTTGTAGATGCAACATCAAAAATGAAGCTTTGAATTGGCGCCAAAAACAATTTAGCCACACTTCTTCTGCCCTCCACACTGACCTGCTTGTTATCGTCGCCCAGCAGACTGCCGCAAAGAGACGCGTTCGAGTCGGTTCGATGCAGAGGAGAACACGGGCTTCAAAAAAGAATTCGGCTTTCCGTTAGTGACGAATTCTGCTATTAATAGCTAATTATACATACATATGTCCACGTGATTAATCATGTAATATGTATGGGCATTTGCGAAGTGCGGATGGCCAGAAGCACAAAAACTGTTAGCTTTGATAATTGATCCAGTTTCGCCCACTGATCTTTCAATGCCGCCTCTCACTTCTCCTATTTCTGATCGATCGATAAATTTCATGCCTCCTTCGCTATCCTGCACCAATTTTCTCAGTATTCCTTTAGCTTTAGCAATCCTAGAGAAGTTCCCGTTATTCTGCCACCGTACCTGACAGAGTGCGGACTCGGACTGAGACTGGAGAGAGTCTGCGTCGCAGCCACCGTAGACGCCGCCGTGCCGCTGCGGCGTTCGCGCGGCGGAGTCACTTGTGTACTGTAGAATTAAGATTAGCACTTAAATTAAGTTGCGTTTTTTTTTTTTTTTTGAAAAAAAAAGACGAAAAATAAGTCAATTCTTACAGCTGTGCGTGCGGTTGAGGTGAGAATTGACTAACCATAAGTATAAATAAGCGGGAAAAGGAAGACAAAGACTATGAGAGATGAAGAGACACAAGAAGTCAGACAACGAGAGAACCTCGATTCTTGCTGATCGAGCAGCGCTTCCATCGACGTGGACGCCTCGCAGAGAATCATCGGCGGAGGCGATTGAGGGAAGACCTGGCAAGCACAATCTTCTTATAGCCAAGCTCAAAGCAGATGTTTGTCGAGAGTGTTCAGTTCTTTGCTATTCTTGTAGAATGTATAAAAAATTCTTTAAAGAGCAGATAAAGAGATTGCCGATAGAAGAGAGACTCTCAACATGCCTGGTCCATCTCCTCCTCGGAAGTCTGCGTGCATGCCTGGAGGAAGGGGCCGTCCACTCTGGCGGACTTGCGACGGACGCGCGGAGGCGTGGTCTCGACCGTGCGAGAGGCGCACGCGGCCACGCCGAGCGTCGACGACGCGTGGTCCTCGAATTTATAAGAAGAAAAAAAATATTTTTATTTATTTCTCTATTTATTAAATATAAAACAATTACCAATTAATTTATGAAATGAAGTAAACAGTCTCTTTCTGGTCTCGTTCATGGGATTTTTTTTTACTTTTCAAAGCATATTGTTTTTCAATATTTAAATTTTAAAAATTTTAAAACTGAATAGCATGATAATTAACTGGGTTTCGCCAGCCTAATATGTATTACTTACCCTAAATTCAGGTACAGAACCGGCTTCCGAGTACTGCGTTTCTGCGTCATTCTTTTCCTTCATCGACTCGCGTAGCGACACTTCGGTTCCGCTATCCTGCAAAAAAGGCACAATCTGAGCCCACACAAAGAAAAAATAATCCTTATAATAATTTAAAACATGAATTAACATTTTTAATACAACTTAAAGGATCAATCTACTTAAATTTTCCTGACGTGTTCTGTAAATAACATACTCTCACGCCCTTGTGTCAGGCAAAAAGGCGCGAATTCAAGAGTGAGTTTGTGGCGTCTTTAACATCCAACGAAATCACTGCTGACCACGAGCTCGGCCTTCGGCGGGAAAATGCTGCTCTCGCTCATTGAGGTGCCGACGGTGACAGGCTCGAGATGCGGCGGCGGAGTCGCGCCCGTCCCGGAATCCTGTAAGATTGTCTCGCATTGTTGAACATATTTGTGCGCATTCTGAGCGACATAATATACAGTATCGCCCAACATTTCAGGTACATAAATTAATTAGATTAATTAGATTAATTTAAATAATTTCAATTGGAATTTGAGCGATAACACAAGACGACAGGGACCTAAAACACGGCCATGAGCCCTTCTAAAAACGGCCGAATTCGTTTTTAAACGGTCATTTCGGATTCTTTTTAAAATCTGGCTGTATGTACTTGTTCAGCATGTCAAAAACCACCCTAACAAACACAAGAAACTGCGTAAAAGTGCCTAATATCGCTCAAATTACAATTGAAATTATTTAAATTAATCTAATTAATCTAATTAATTTATGTACCTGAAATGTTGGGCGGGACTGTACATACATAGTATGAAGGGGTGCATGGAATTGTTTTACCTGACTGAACACTATTGTCTTCACGGAATTGTCCCGCCTATCAAAACATTCAATGTCAACACTAACTCGTCGCTCCTGCGCCGCCTGCGTCCACTGCTGCGCCAGTTCGGTGGATGTCGTGGCAGTCGCGACGTTGTGATGCTGCAGAGCGGTGAGCATGTCCGTCAGCACGGCGCGGTCCTAAATAATATTTATTTATCTTTCTTTTATCTTACCATTGCTAAAGGGATACAATAAATAAACAATAATATTATATATGAATGTTTTCCTTTTTGATCGCAGATGGCGATGAACAATTAGCTTGTAACAATTTTGTATGGAACAATTAGTGAGGAACAGTTCGCAGCTGACCATGAGCGCCGCCTCGCACTGTATGCTCTTGTCGTCGATGGCGGCGGAGTGGCCGCGGCCGCCGTCCATCAACTCGAGGATGGACAACGACGTCTCGATGCTCCGGTCCATCACCGAGCCGGCCGACGCCTTTCCTTCAGGCGAGCGACACGCGGCGCGCTGCTGCTGAAGAAGAGAAAACTATTATGACGCTTTCTTATCAAAAACGCTTTCAATCTTACAGGCACAAATTCAAAAAAATTCTATTCGAAAACCTGAATGCTGTGCAGTTTCAGCAGAATTTCATCGATCTGGAACTGCGCAATGTCGGTTTGCGCCTCGTGCGATGCCTGAGGATGTTTTATTTCCTTCTCCCTCTCCCTCCTTCCTTCTGCCCCCCCCCCTACATCATCATACCTTTCCCTTCTTGCCTCCTCCACTCCTTCCACTCTGCGTGACTTCATCCTCTTCGCTTCTGATGCTCGCTTGCACGTTGATCTCTGCCAGCCGCAGCTGCTTCTTCTCCTTCTCGATACAGTAATCCGTCGGATTACCGTAATCGGCAAAATCGGAGGCGACGCTGCAGAAGGCGTCAGTGCCACTCGAGCGGCGCCGCCCTCCCGCCGCGCCAGCGATCATTGCTCTGGGGACTCTATATTTAATATAAAATTAACATCAGCCAAATATTCAAAAGAATAAGCAATTAATATGTACATATGTACAATTAATACGTTCGAATAAACAATAGATATAAATACAGTATCTGTACTGACTCGCAGTACGAATCGATCGGCAGCGACGGCGCCTCCGAGAGGGAATCCTGCGAAGTGCCGCGTGTCACGCGCAGAAACGCGCCCGATGCGGAAGGAGGAGCGGCAACCGAAGCGGCGGCAGTTCGAAGTTGCCTAAGGGAGCGAGGGAGAGTGAGAGAAAGAAAGAGAGAGAGAATACGTAAAGACAATCAGGCGCAGAATATGATTTTCCAGAGGGTATAATAAAAGAACCCACTCAGACCACTGCGTTTCACCCGCTTCGACCGGCTGGCGGAAAGAGATTGCGTCACAGGCAGCACTCTGCATTCAAGGGAAATTGATACGAATAAAATTTAGAGAAATTCAAATTGGTTAATAATGTGGCTAAATATAGAGAGGCCTTCCAAACAAATTGCCTTATATTACATACTTATGCACTGTGTATTCTAATTTAAATACTCTAGAAAAGCGAAATATCCTCGGCTGTTGGAACTCAATGGTCAGTGCGAGTGTGACAATGAAAGGGCACAAAGGGATGAGCAGTGAATGTCACAGCTGGCCGTACAATGGCTGCTTCGCAGGCCTGCGCCCCCTTGTTGATGGTCGTGGTGCGCGGGCCGAAGTCCGTCTGGATGTGCTTGTTGTTCCATTCGCGCGCTACACGCTCCAGAGTCTCCGCCTGAGAGGAAAACAATATCAACTGCGTTCTTTACATTTCTTATCACTTTTCACGCGAGGTTCTCGCAACTGGTATACATCACGTAATGTTAATATTCATATATCCTCTTCTTCTCTCGATATCTCTCTCTCTCTGTCTTATTATCACTCTCTCTCTCGCTCTCTCTCTCTCTCCTTGTCTATCTCTCTCTTCACTCTCTCTAATTCTGACCTGCGCATCGATCTGCGCCTGTTGCTGATCAGTGAGTAGCGAGGGTGCAATGGTTCGCATGAACCAAGGCTGCTCGTCGAGTACCATCCTCCTCAAGGAGAGCACATCTGGCGGCGGCCGACCACTCGCTGCAGCCGCCGCCGCGCTCTCCGCCAACGCCTCCGCGTACTTCTTCTGGAATTAAGAGAAGTACTTAAATTATTTTATTTTTGAGAGTAAAAACAAAAACTCGTTTCCAATGTACATAAATGTTATAGCAATGTACATAAGTATCTAAACGATGTCTTTCAATAAAATGTAACATTTACTGTAATTATAATTGTTGCAATAATTTGTACTATAAACATACATAGATTGAAAAGGTTTTGTTATTTTTTTTCTTAGCTACACGATAATCTTCCCAACTCGCCTGCATGCGAATCATAAAGTTGTACAGCCACTCTTCCATCTTGATCTGGATGACGGAGAGCAGCATCGATACGATGCAAAGGCCGATGATCACGAGCCAGAACATCAGAATGAGCATGTGGGGGTGATCGGGCACCACGTCGCCTATCAAGGCAATTCACATTCATTACTTTTCACCCCTTTGTTTCGTAGGCCTAACATTCGAGAAAATCTTTATAATCTTCCTCATTTGCTTAAATTTAACATTATAATATATATTTTATAAATTTTAAATACGTCACCAACCGAGCCCAATTGTCGAGAGTGAGATGCAGAAGAAGTAGAGACTCGTAAAGTAGTTCCAGCGGCTCTCCCAGAGGCAGAAGACGCCGGCGCACGCGGATATCCAGCCGACGCAAAGACCAAGCGCGAGCCAGATAGGAATTGTTCTTAGAATTAAATTGATTTAGCAACAATCCTCATTCTTAATTTGGTATAGTATTTTTCTATAATTTATTTGAACTCATAGCTAAATAACTACATATACATATGTACATATGTACACATGTACATACATCAGTATGTCAAAAAGAACTATCAGCTAACCTGCTCTCATCTATTTCATCCGCTTCCGGAGTCATAACCCCACCGGATTCGACCGAAGCGAGGCTGCAATTTGAGCTTTTTATTACTAATTTTTCGAGGAATTAAATTGTTTAAACAAACTATTATATGAGAGCGTATTTTTTTAAAGTTTTAGCAGGTAAAATATGTATCATTAAAATGCGTAAGTACTTGGTGGCGTTGCTCATCTTGTGCTGCTTGTTCGCCTTCCTTTGAAGAAATCGCCGCCTCCGCCACCACTCGCTCATCGAATTCGTCATGGCGCGACCGCACTGGAAACAGTCAGTGGCTGGGAATTAATGTGACTTTTATTATTGTAAAAAGTACTAAAGAAGCTACATATGTTTACGCTATTTTTGGAAATGTGATTCTTTATTAAGTTGACAGGACAAAAAAAAACAAGAAAACGTAAGGTAAAATTAGTTTGTCTGACCTGGCTGAGGATGGCCAGAACCAGTGGAATGCCAACGATGGCATACACGACGGAGAGAGCGCGGCCCGTGTTAGTGCGCGGGAAGATGTTGCCATAGCCTTGAGATGCAATTATAACACTCCATGAAATGTGTTAAAACAATACAGTGAGCGATATGAGTAACTAAAGAGTATAGTTAGTACTTAAAAAAAAACTCAATTTTGGGGAGGGATAACGAAACCCTACCGATAGTAGTGTATAGCGTGCCGACATAGAATAGCGCTCCCCAAAAGTCCCACGGCAATCCGGGCAGCAAACGAACAACATCCAGTTGCTTCTCGTACCACGTCAGAATGTTTCTGTAGCCATTTCGTATTTGGAACCACCAAAACGTTTTACAATAAAAATAATGTGGACCATCAATCAATACACTTTCTATCTATTTGGCATGAAAACATATAATCTGCTCTGCAATAATTAGTGTTTGTTGATGTCACGAGTTCAATCGATGGACGAATCATTGAAGATGGAGACCTCGACTCGTCGACAGAAGAGGCAGAGCCGAGAACCACCTGCCGAATTCGCCGCATTGTCTCATTGCGTAGTCGGTCGAGCATTCGCTGCTCTTCGCTTCAATGATTTATATCATTGTAAAATAACCTTCGAAATGTTTGATACAATTCAAACTGAACAAAAAGCCCAATTTTGACTCCTTCTTATATGTCGCAAATAGTGGTGAAATATGTATAATGAAAGTCATAGTGTGCCCAAATTATAGTGTGCCCATACAGTAGCATCTGTTGCTCGTTGTCGTATTCAACGAGATGAAACATGGCAGCGCCGAGGAAGGAGTAGAGCACGAGGAGAGTCACCGGCACAAACTTACGGCAGCCCCAGCGGTCGTAGTAGAACTTGATCTGGAATTAGGCATCTCTTTTTCCTCTTCCTCTTTTAATTCCATTTTAATTTGATTTAAATATTCATTTTTTTCCCTGGTTCTGCCCTAAAATTCAAGTCATATAGTTCAATTGTCAGGGAAACCTTCTAGCACCATTTTGGAGTAGTTGATGCTTGTTGGCATCAACTACTGCAAACATTATTTTCATTAATTTTTTTCAAAGTTTCTCATTTCTTTTACTACTAAAGTATTATTAGTTAAATTTGACTACTTATAGACATAATGTTTAATGAAAGTAGTAATTAAAAGTTAAAAATTAATAATAACAATTATTCGCTGGCCTTCCTGAGTAAGCCTCGCGGCGGAATGGCATTCGGGTCGAGGAGGTTCGGCGGCGCCGTTTCGCACATGTCCACTACGCTGTTCATGCGACCGTGGACGCCGCCGGCATGGAGCATCTGGATGGAGAGAGAGAGAGGGGGAGAGAGTGAGAAAGGGAGAGAGGGAGAGAGAAGGAGAAAGAGAGAGAGAGGGAGAGAGGGAGAGAGAAGGAGAAAGAGAGAGAGGGAGAGAGAGGGGATAGAGAGAATGAGAAAGAGAGAGAGAGAGAAGGAAGGAGAAAGAGAGAGAGGGTAGGAGAGACAGAGACAGGAGAGAGAAAGTGAGAAAGAGAAAGAATGGGATGAGTGAGAAATAGAGAAAGATGAATAGAGACAGAGTGTTAGTGATGTCGGAAGAGAGAGAAACATTTAGAAAGAGAAAAGAACATTTTGTCTGAGCAATAAAAGAAGTGCGGAGTTTCCAATTCCTAAGTGTCACTGCCATACCACCTTAGAGAAATGGAAAGTTCTGTTGGATGCAAGATGTCTGCAGATCAGGGGCAATCTTGCAGAGAAAGAAAGCCATTTCATGTAGTGAACGGGGTAGTGAACGGGGATCAAAGAGATGCGACGCTGAGTAGGGAATCGTGAGAAAAATTCAAGAAAATAAAATAAGATAGTAAATGAGAAGGTGACAGAGAGAGAGAGAGAGAGAGTGAGAGTGAGAGAGAAAGCTGGAGAAGAAGAGAGAGAAGGAGGGAAAGAGAAGAAAAAAGCAAAAAAAACAAAGAATAATTAAATAGAGTCTGGATCAAGTGGCACGAGAAAAGCAGCCGCATTAATTGCGAAGGGAGAAAAAGTGGAGAAGGCGACGGAGACTGGGCAGGAAAGGTGCAGCAGACTTCTGAGAGTATCTTCTTCGGAGACCATTAAGCAATGGATGAATGGGCCATTTATCGAAGAGTCGCCCGCCTCCACAGGGCTAAGAAGTGACATTGGGGATGAAGAGAGTTGGGATTGGAGAGGAGCATGAGAGAGAGAGACAGAGAGAGAGAGAGAGTGAAGGGAAAAGAGTGAGAACGAGAGAAGATGAGAGAGCGAGGAAGGGAACTTTGAGGAGAGGAAAAAACGAATCCTTCATCTTTCCCCTCAAACAGCTCCCACTGATTCGGGAGGTGTGAAGAAAAACAGAAGACAGCCACGCCTATCACATGTGCCAATCACACTTTGTATCGTAGCGGTTTCAAATCTCAGACAAGTTATTTAATTTTTACATTCATGTTAAGAATCTGCTAGCATTTCCCAAAGTAACATTAATGCGGAACAATAGCGACTTTGGCTACAGTGGTGTGATATTCTCAACGATGTAATATTCTACAGTGATGTCCCTCCAAAATGGCCTATATGTTCCAATTAGCGCGCATTAAATATCTCAATGCAGACACTTTGAAACATATTGAGAATATTTTTATTGAAAAGTAAATCAAATTCCACATACAGCACAACTATTAATTTGTTCCAAATATGAGTTTGAAAGAAATAACATGATTGTGAAGTTTTTGTATTGCGCCGAGGTCTAATCTTTGAGCCTCATTTTTACCCTCAAAACAAGGTAACCTTACCCTCAATTATAGTGTGCTGGATGTGGAAAAACAAGGCGATTCTAAAAATATAAGGATCTTTTCATATGGGTTTTCTTGCTAACGAGCTACGACTTGCGTGCTGATTGGAACATTGCGCACGCTGCGTTCCAAATCGGCCATTTTGGCGGTATATCACTGTAAGTAAGCGGGAGATGAAGCATATTTAAATTACTTATATATGTATGCTTAAGAGCCACGTATGTAT
Organism: Allodiplogaster sudhausi; assembly: GCA_945643635.1. Lineage (NCBI taxonomy): Eukaryota > Metazoa > Nematoda > Chromadorea > Rhabditida > Diplogasteridae > Allodiplogaster > Allodiplogaster sudhausi. The sequence continues at coordinate 1,070,558 of CALZFC010000051.1, forward strand.
AATACTGTTTCGTGAATCTTTGGCTTTAAATTTTTCATACTTAAGAGGAGAAGTATTATGAGTAAATTGACAGAGTGAGTACGGAGAAGGACTATGGTGATAAAAGATAACAGCAAAGTTCAAGAGGGAAAGGCCGGCGGCGGGTCTTGTCACATTCGGAAAGGGCGAGTCGTGGGGGAGGTCGACTTGAATCAGACATTGAGAAAGATGGATCACTTTGCATGGAGAGAGAGAAAGAGGAAGACAAAGAAAGAGAGATCACTAGAGAGGACGAAAGAAAGAGAATGAGAGAGCGATAGAGAAGAATAGATGGGGTCAACATCCATGTTGAAGATTGAGAAAGAGTGAGTGTTGGAAAAATAGGTACTGAAGATAACAGCAAGGAGAGAGAAAGAGAGAGAGAGAGATAATGAGATAGAAAAGAGAGGTGAAAGAGGAAGTGAGAAAACAAGTGATCAAGGAATGAAGTAGAGATCCGTTTTTGCCCTGGGGGGGGCTGTAATAGCGTCGACGGTGGACGAAGCGTAACAAAATTCGTTAGTTTTAACCCGCCGATTGTTTTGCGTGTACATTATTAGTAGAGGAGAATAAAGCAGCTACTCTTGAGGATTGAATAAGAAATTCGTAAAAAAAAATTAGACCAATTTGCCTATTTTCAGGACCGTTTGGTTTAAACTTATTTGAGTGCGTTTTGAGTATAGAGTATGGTGCAGTTAGAGATGATTTCTAGGAGTGAAGAGCATTCCCCTGCCGTCTTCAAGACGTGAAATATGAGAGGCCTCGGGTATAGCGGCCTCTCATAATGCGAAGAGACATCTTGTGCCAAAGGCATGGCGCCTTCCCCATCTCTCTGTCGCTTGCTCTCTTTCGCCCATCCCCCCTCTCTTTAACAGCAGAGGATGAACAGTTCGAACGTACTCAATTACCCGGACTTTTATACGTTATTAATTTTGACAGCCATGCAAATCTCTAGAAAAAAGAGCTTAGTATTAATTAAATACTGCATAGTATTACTTAAATACTAAGGTCTTCGATGATCGAAACTATGATGGGTGAGAGAGAAAATAGAGAAAGAGAGAGAGAAGGAGAGAAAAAGAGACTAACTGTAGTCGGTAGTCGTTGTCGCGTGGGCCGTTCGTGCTGGCTGAGTTCGTCTCCTTCCTCGAAGGTGGCGAGTGCCGAGATGGACGCGGTCGAGTGGTGATTGCCGTGTCGCGAGCAGCTCGAGAGAGATTGGCACGAGGCACTAATCAAAGACATTCTATTGTATTATTCACTTATGTCAACTTTTTTATTTCTATTATAAATTTTTTTTAAATTTATCAATGTCGGAGTATGCGAACAATGAATATTACTCTGTAATGCGAGAGACGATTAAGTGCCGCAATGTCTTATGGGATATCATGCATCCGGGCAAGAGAACACTTGAGTGAAGAGCAGTGGCAAGATGAGCAGGGGTGAATATCTACGTTGAACGTGAGCAGCTACTTTGGCTATTGTTCAGAAAATTAAAAAAAAAGTACTAATTTAGAAATGTGAACTTTGGCTATTGTACATCAGTGATCAGATGAAACGGAAAGCTCTGAATAATCAGCGAGAGAAAGATAGCGTTTGTTTTGCCGCCGGCCTAGGCTCTAAGCGATCAGAGCCGTTGAAAAAGTATAGCGAGAGCATGGAGGGAAAGAGAGGACAGGGAGAGCGAGAGAGAGAGGCAGAGATAGTGAAGGGAGGGCAAAAGTAACTTGGAAGAAGTCTCACTGCCGACTTCTCCTCCCTCCTGCCCGCAGGCCATGTGTCTATTCTTTGTTTTCATTGCATCTTACAGAGTCTGTAAACAAGTTATCGCTATTTTGCTCCAATGTTTTCTTAAGATAATTCAATCTTCCCACTATGAGAATATAAGAAAACGAGGGGTTAATTTGCAGGAACATAAAAAATTGAAA